>JAKWJA010000420.1:0-87640 GCA_027704765.1 Solanum habrochaites | reverse complement strand
TAAATTGCAGTCCCAACTACTTGTTGAAAACCACCGCCACAAAATTGATGAGGGTTTATTATGAGGGAGGATATGCCTATGTAGTAAATAACAGATGAGAGGGGTTTCCGACCAAGTGCCACAAGGGCTCTATCAGGAGAATTGGCTGCCAAGGTCAAGGGAAACCAAGGTAGGAACTATGGTAACTACAATCGTGAGGGTCATTATGTCCGGATGGGAAAACTATAATCGCGACAACAAACTTAAACAGGGGTAAACTTATGGTAATTAGAACCGATAGGAAGGAACCCTATGTTCCTCCTTATCTTAAAATCGGGAAGTTACTCCCAGGATGGTAAAGGTAGAAATGGCGCGAGTTGGGGATATGTGCACAAGATGATGATGAGATGGTTCAACACTGTGATGAACACATTAAAGAGTTGAGGTTGTGATTTAGCTAGTATTGGGCAAAAAGTTGGGGGAATACACATGAAATTTTGATTTAGAGCAGATTCAAAATTGCAAGTGGCCCAATATCGGCGACAGGAACACCCGGCACCTCCCTTTACCCTCCACCCTCCACTCCACCCCTTTTTCCCTCTTATTCTTTTCCCGAGCACTCTTCCTAGCAACAATTTCCAAATCCAACAAGAATGATGCCACTGTATGGCCAATCACACTACTCGGGGTGGTAGGCAAAACCATCGACCCAACCTATGCCATCTTACTTGGGGAAAATGTGGTGAGAAAATATAATGATAATTGGTAAAGGGAAGTTGGTGGAAGCAGAGGAAAGTAATGAAAAGATGTTGAAAGTACCTATACAAGGTATCTTATTGTCTCCATGGCCTAGCGCCACCAACCTAATTCCCCTCCTCAGAGGTTAATGAAAAAGTACCGAGGATGGTAAATACCTGGCAATTCTCAAGGTTCTACACAAATAGTTGAAGCACTTTGCTTTCTATCAATGTCCCTTGGTAGAGCGTCAGACAAAGGCCTGGGTTAATTGCAGATTGCAAATTTATGACAAGATCTGGTCACCAAGAAAAAGATCGTCACTTTCGAGGATGATGATAGCTTTATTGCTTCAGCTTGTAGTGCAGTGCTACAAGATCCCGCGTACAAAAGAAAGAAGATCCGGGGTACGGGGGCGTTTCACTATTCTTGTACAGTTGGGTCGTTACATTTTGCGAAAAGCATTATGTGATCGGGGGAGCATAAATCTCATGCCCTCTCCATTTACAAAGAAGGTGGGTTTGGGGGATCCAAACCAACTGTGATGCGGCTAGTGATGGACTGATCGGATAGTTAAACGTCCCATATGGATACTACATGATGTGCTCGTAAAAGTGGAGTCATTCCATCTTCCGGCTGATTTTTTTTTTTTTCTGTTATCTTGATTGCGAGGTCGCTTTTGAAGGTGCCTATTATTTCTTGGGAGACCATTCCGCTAGTAGGAGCATTAGTTGATATGGAGAAGGGACATATGACATTTCGGTTGAATAATGGAAGCGACCTCAACATTTGTAGGACCATGAGGCAGAGGGGTGAGCGCCAATCGGTATCTGCCATATCCCACAAAGAAAATATGACGAAGGAGACTGGACAGAAAAAATGCAAAAACAAGAGTTTATGGTTAGGGATTTGGTGCTGGTAGAAAAGTTCGGGGTGCCCGGTTCTTCCGGGCAAGCTCAAGTCCAAATGGACTGGCCCTACCTGACTTACCCAAGTATTCCTAATGGGCAGTTGAGTTAAGGCCAAGGGAGGAGTTGCGGTTAAGCGAATAAGAGATAGAATAAAACTCTATTTTAAGATAAAGCATCGGGGGCGATGAAGGGATAGAGGCATAAAATCTTGAGATGTCGAGTAATCCAAGGTCACCAGTCGTGTCGCGGACATAAATTAGGCGCTTGTTGGGGAGGGCAAACCCACTACTTATCGTCTTTTAGTCATGGTAGCATTTTCTATAATGGGTTTTAAAATTTGCGGCACACACCAGGAAATTCTTGAGAAGATTAATCTGCAGCAAGTCACTGACGGAACACATCGATGGACGTTGCGCCGCGACGGACCCTCGTATTAACGGTCATTAACTAAAGGTACGTTTTATGTTGTTTTGAAAACTAGGGCAACACACGACAGAACAAGACGGCGGTCACAACTGCGACGGACCGTCGTCGGGGAACCTCGCCATGATTAATGAGGTATACCCAACCCAACCGGATGGACCCTTGTTGAAAATCAGACCCGGGGGAATACGCCCCCACCCTCCAGACGGGAACCCCTAGGACGGGGCGGAGGGGCGCCAAGGAAAGCACGCGGGGCAATCGGGCCCATCCCTACCACCGATCATTGCCCTCTCACCAAATTATCCAAAGCCCTAAGTGTTATCTACAGTGCAATGAGGCTGTGAGTGGTCTACATGGCCACGAGTACTTTTGCATCTGTTTTCTCCATTATGCGGTATGTGCTCTAATTTATTACTCATTTATCTTGCATTTTGGTTTAATAGTTAGTATTCAGCTTAGTCCCATAGTATTTTTTTTACTTTATACGATTCTGCATGACCTAGGTTACAAATGTTCGAAATTACCATGTTTACCACCTAGACTAGTGCTTTTGCATTGCTAGTTTTCCTAGGTAGTTTTTTCGTTTTTTTTTTTTTTTTCTTTCGGGTTAGACACATGTAGGTCCAAAACCTACGAGGTTGATGGGGTTCATCGGGGTTGCTAGGGTACATTTTGTTCTGGCAACTTGTCATTCAAAAAAACAACGAGGACCCCGATGACAGGTTACCGTCGTAGCCACGACGAGACAAACCGTAAGGACCGGTGCACAAGCCCTAGCAACCCAGTCCTACCGGACAACATGGTGATGGACAGTTTGTCTGCACAACGGTCCGTCATGCACCAACCGTTATGGGTTGTTAAGAGGACCCTGTTTCTAAGGGTATCTCATCTTTTTTTAAGTTGTCCATCAACGGACAATATGACGGGACCGTCGTAACCCCACGACGGTCCGTTTATGCATGACCGTTATAAAGGCTCAGAGAAGAGACCCTCTCCTAAGGGTCTCCATATTTTTTCCCAAGTATCTACGACGGACATCTATAACGGACAGTCATAACTGTGACGGTCCGTCCTTGCACACACCGTGCATTGCTGTTAGAGACTCTCCTCAAGGTTATCTAATTTTACAGAGTCCAAGTTCAACACGACGGACCCTCCCGACGGTCCGTTATAGTCACGACGAGCGTCACCAGAGATCATGTGTGTCAATGTTTCTACAGCCCAATTAAATATTATTTTAACGTTTTATTTATATGGTTTCGCTGTCTTGTTTGAAACTAACTCGTACTTAATAGTGATCATTTTGCAGGTACTACACTATGGCAGCCAAAGCAATACCGAACCTACGACGGCGGGCGATCAAAGTCTGTTGGCCCCATCTAACGCTGATCAATCGGCTCTGATGATGACGGGACCCTGAGTATGTGCCCCCCGAACACTTACACACCTTCCCGTACTTCACGTTATCCCAGGGGCCACACCCACAGTCAGTGGCGTTCGGCGTAGTCCTGCCTCCCACTCTGATGAGAGCGCACAAATGACGGCACCACCGTCTAGGTAATCAAAAAATGAGAAGGAGCGTCATGCTCCTTAGGAGGTATCATGTTCCCGAGAAGCTCTGGAGCTGAGAGGTTCCCGCAACCGCCACTGTGTAGCGTCGGCCTTGTCTGATGAGGATGACAGTTCAGCGACTCTTACATCCGACCAAATGCTAGGTCCCCGCCCCAGTCGTCTGACCAAGCCAAACCGGGTGGGGGTCGACGGGCCAGTTTCAAGTTTACTCCGACGCCAAAGTTCTTGACGATAAAGAAGTAATGACTCGAACACTCACCTTGGAGCGGCGGGGGTCCTTACAGGGAGTCTCCCAACGATGACGTAGATCCCATAACATCTTCCCAAGGACAGCACTTAGAGTTTGGAATAGCAGTCCGTTGGACATACATTGAGGAAATGGTCCGAGAGTTCTTACGCATCCTATGTAGCGACTCTCCGATCAAAGATTTCGATAGGCAGGTGTCCCGCTAAACAGGCCCAGTGTAGCAGGTTCGAGTCCGGGGGAGTGCAGGTTGACAATTTCCCTTCAGCATACTGCCGGGTCCTATCGGCGAGAGTGGAAGATGCTACGCGAAACCCCCATCAACTGCCAAGGTGGACTACCGCTGGCAGATAGTAAAGGATGGACAGTTCTTGCGCGATTCAGCACTGGAGAACCACCAAGAGGTGGAGGCCCTGCACCTATCAGTAGATGGAAGAGGGTGCCGATGGGTCATGGCCGAAGGGGGCCATCAAGAAGGGCCAACCTCAGTTCATACGCCAAAGTTATTGTGGTGGGCTCGTCCGTCATTGCCTTTCACCCACAGCTGATGAATAACATCGTTACTGGGTCGATCAATGTTGATGGAGGCGATGATCGCGGCATTTAGGTGGGCTTCACATGGCTTCTCCAGGAAGTCAGCACGAGGGGCATTCAAGGTCACTACTACCTATCCCTCCGTGTATGATCTTGCCATTTGTAGGTCCCGCCATGTGTGCCCATATGGCACGTAGATAGCGTAAGACTCGAAGGGCACTGTAGGCGTCGGCCTCACTCAGAGACGGAGGCCAATGAGTTGGCTCCACGCAGAGGGCCCGTCCAGAGCTGCCCCCACTTGCTGATGATCTTGCGGATACGTAGCCAGGCCCGCACATCACACAGGAGTCAATGACAATTACCCCGGCCGAGTATATCCCAGGTATTAGCACAGCCCGAAGCTTCCTACGCCAGCCCTCTACGGTAGTGGTCCCGCTGCTAGGTCCAAAAAACTAGAGGCAAAAATGGCCACTCTTCGCATCATATCCAGCCGTGGATGCAGAAGTCGATTAATGAGTCTGAAGCGCGTCTAAGAGGAAGATGCAGCAGTTTCCAGAGCAGAAAGATGCTGAGGCAACAGCGTATGTTACGCCGTGAGTTGAGCGTGTAGCCCGGACCAGCCCCTCGGTGGAGGTTCGACTCTTCAAGGATGCGTCGACAGTCTTCGTGCAGAAATCGACAAGATCCTAGAGGCACGGGTGCCAGAGTCTGAGGCCACTCCTGTTGAGCCTGCTGAGGACACGGTGTTGGCGGCCCTTATGCTACTCCGGACATGCCACACCCTCCCCTCGAGAAGGGCCAAAGAGGCGTAGGGGTTTGCGCAGAGGATGAGGCGCGACAAGGAAGAAGAAGCGCCGAGAGATGGAGGTGCGCGGAGAGCTCACTTGCTGCGAGGGGCGCCCACCAGATTAAGCGTTAGGAGTTAGCGGCTGGGGCATTCGCTCCCGCACTGTAGATATCGCTTGCGGACAATACTGATGGTGCGGTTGTTGCTGAAGACACCATGAGGGTTGTCCAGATTGCCAGAAAAATGTGGGTGCCGGGGAACCGGATCCCACCAGCTTGCTGATCGACGGCGCTTTGCGCCACATGTTTGCTTTACCTACAACTCTAATATTAGACTTTTTTTGTGCATGGGGACAAATTTGCATACTTTTTTGTTGGGGGTGGGTAAATGAAAGTGAGTGTTAGGGTGAAGTCTGAGTAGCCCAACGCACTATCCTTTTTTGGGTTTTCTTCCTGCGTTCTTTTTCCACAAAAGACGAATTACTTTTTCTGTTGAACGGCATGTTTATATCTTTTGTACATAGGTTTAACTCTAAGCATGATGGCTAAAACTGATATCCTGATAAAAACTGGAAACATATGCATGTACTAGGCATACTTAATTGATAATGTGTGCTCTAAGCATGAAATAGAATTACACCCATTGCATTACCCGAAGTCTTCAATTCGAACTAGGTGTCTAATAATCGGGTATAGTGATGCATGTCAAGTGAGTGGTGAGGAATTTGAATAGCCCCTATGGTACTGAGCTAGGAACTTGCCTGGCTTAGTACTGCATAAAACTAAGTTGTAAAGACAATTAGGGAAAGGATCATAGGCCCTATCAAGATACGCCATTTTCTGCCTAAATAAAGAAACCAATGAAAGTATCCTTCTTGATCCAAATTAATCTGAGCTTAATTAGACATTATTTTTCACCCAACTGATCTTTTCTGGGAACAATATTGTTGGCCTGGTCCCTACTGGGGGACATGTGAACCTCAGCTTATGACAAAAGCACAGGTGAAGGTGGACATATGCAATAAAAAACTTCGTTATGGCTCTGACCCAACTTAGGGTATTTGTGTACCTTGGACTCATGGCAAAAGCCATGAGTGGAGGGTGGATCCGTTTGAGGAATGCTCTGGAAAGTTGGGTTGAAAAGAACAAAGAGAGAGAAAGAACAAAAAGTAAAGTTGAATCAAGAACTCGTTGAAAGAAAAGACGAAAAGAGAAATAACAGAAAAAAAAATCTGAAAAAAGAAGAAAGGAAAAAGAGTAAGACACAAATGAATAAAGAAGGGAAATAGCAAGGTGACGGAATAGGAGAAACAGGCGAGCTAAAAACTGATAGAAAAGTGGAGGTTTAGACAATATTTCAAGGAGGGCGAAAAGTCATTAAGTATACCAAAGTACCTACCTGACTTGAGCCTATGATTTACAAGCTAAGAAGTCCTATTGTGATCCTAAGGGTTGTATAGGGAACTTAAGTCAGTGAAAATAAGGGCAAGCTTATGGAAAAAAGGTATGCGAATGAGTGTGGACTTGGTTTGGAAGAGTGAGGGTTACAAAAATCTATCTACCAGTAATCGTATGCTCAAATGAAATGCAGTGGTGAAAAAAGGAGCGATTTTGTAAAGTGAGGACACTAGTTGCAGTACCAGAATTGTTAAGCACTCTGGTGAGAAAATGGAAGGATAGGTGTTAGTGCGTGGTGAGTCTTGTGTCAGTTCTGATTCCTACAAAATTCAGCCTAATAGTATAGCATGCAGATTTGATGAGATTAATCGGGACTTGATCGCCAAATGATTGTAAGGATAAAACATAGAGACTAATGATACAAAGAGGATGTTAGTGAGTCATAGTGCGTCGCTTGAGGACAAACAACTAATTTAAGGTTGAGGGTGTTGAGATACTCCATGGTTTAACAGTATTATTAATACTTTTTCCTTAAGGTTTCGTGGTCTAAAAGCCTTTTTGCTGCTAATTGTTAGATAATTTTCTCTTGTTTTGAAGGACAATCTGTCCAAAGCTAAATGCGGAGATTTAAAGCCGACGATATTCAGACGGATACCACCTAAAGAGCTGATGGCCGGTCCATGTGCTTGGACGGTCCGTAGGTGGGCCGAGTAGAGAAGCTGCTGAAGGAAGATGGGGAAGTCTGACCAAGTGTGGGGGGACGTCGCTTGTGAACGGTACGTGGCTATGACGGTCCGTCCTTGAGGTTCGTCGTGAAGATTTAGAGAAGTGATCCCAGTACACAGATTCCAATAGTTGAAGTTTTGGAACGAGACCCACCTCCGCAGGACCGTTGTTGCCTATGACCGGTCCGCCTACTCGCCTCGAGGGGAATGAAGATAGGCACAGAAGAATTGCACAAGTAGGGAGACGGAGTCCATGAACGGTTCCGCGCCGGACCATGATTGGTCCATCGCGTGGTCCGTCGACCCATCCTCATTTTGGCAGATTTCCATGCTATTAGAATCCTTGTATAATTAGGTTTTTTGGTTTTTTTATAAAATATTCGAAAACCTCATTTGAGGTTAGACACCTGATAGTTAGACTCTATGAGATTATACATCATATTTTTAGACTTTGTGTCTTAGTATTGGACTTTTGATACTCCTTGCAAAAGTGGATTTTTTTGGATAGTATCCAGAAACTTGGATTTTATTCTTTCACATTTGAAGTAAGTACATGAATTCGTATTAATATATTTGAATATTGGTGTTTATGCTATGAATAACTAAACTCCATAACTGGGTTTGGAACCATAGGCAAATAATGATATAAACCCTAACTAAAATACTTCTAGATAGTGGTCTTGCATGTATTAAGAATTCTTTGTTATAAGTGTTTTTAACAGATGGCCCGCGTTAAAACTCGCTAATGCTACTTGCCGGACCGAGGAGGGTAGATAATAGGAAAAGAATTATTACCATAGTTAGTGTGTTACTATCTATAGGCTAGTATTGATTGGTACGAAGGTATAACTTCGTCAAATATCAATACATGCTTAATATTAGGTAGATAAGGGTTAGGATAGCAACAGCACGTAGCCGGACCAAGGTGCGGAGTGAGATTTTGCTAGACGCCAGGACCTAAGATTTAGAAATCCATAACTTACACTTTTGCCTGCCAGATACTAGGAGAAAGAATTGTTATAGTTAGATTATCAAGTTATGAACCTTTGGGGACCGTAAAAACCCTAGTTGACTTTGATTAATTGATTAAAACCCAATATTAAAAGCTTCATGTCTCCTTTCAAGTTAGTTAGTTAATTTCACTTATTTAGAGATAAGAAACCCCCCGTTGGTATGTTTTTTACTTCCAGGCAGTCATTGACCAAACAAAGTAATAATAGGTTGAAGTTAAGTCTAGACTATGTGCCTCGTGGAACATCCAACCTCACTTTGGTTCTTTACTTGACACGCCGCTTTAACTTTCTTCTTCCGAGAAGTATGTTTGAGCGTAGCAAATTCCGAAGAAGGACTATAATAATTTTATAAATGTATGAATTAATAATACAAACAATGATTATAATTAGAAAGATTAGATCATTTGTAAGGTACCTCCAATGTAAAGAATGCGAGCTACCAAACTACCAAACCAATGTTAATCTATAAGATAAAGATCTCTTCTCTTATTTCTCAAAGACAAAATTAATCAAAATTTTAGAGGGTCAACCAAAATACACCTCCATATTCTCTTTAATCATTGTGCCACACGCACACTTATAGCAAACTTCGACTGCTCATGTTTTAGCATGATCTTTATTAGTTAGAGTTTATAGTCCTTATACATTAGTATTTATTTGCTAAATGATTGTTACCTTTACCAAGATCTTTTAGTGCTCACAGACATTTTATTTTCTCTAATCATGATATGTTGGCGATCCTTAGTTTTCACTTTGAAAAATTTGTCAATTATCTCCACTATATGTGGAAAACATTATGTTGTCCACAAGTATAGAACAAATAATTGTTAAAATTTATGAAATATAGAGAATCGTCAACGTGATCATGTCTAGGGCAAATCAAATGGCTTAGAGGCCTTGGGACATCTCCATAAATATTTAGAAGCCTTGAATGAGAAAGAAAACAGAAGAATACTAATTTAAAAGGTTATGTACCAAGGATCAGAAATATCTCCAGATAAACATGTGGAGGAGCTAAAGTTTGACAATACATTTGCGTTTAGGGGAAGTTTCTAGAAAGAAACAAAAGTGGTTTTATTTTGATCGAGCATTCAAGTTTTCATTTATTGTTCCATGATATTAAATTGAGTAAAGTAGATGAAATCATAATTATACAGGGAGTTGTAATTGAGTTCTTACAATGGATTTATGCGTGGAAATGACTTAACCAGTGGTTGAAACTTTTAATATGATCAATCATTTTGTTTTTTAATTAAGTTAATCATGTCGTTAACCTTCATAGCCACTTTACAATTGTTTTATATCATAAAATAGAAGGTTTTTTGGAGTTCTTTGAATTAAGTAAATTTTATTGGATTTTTTCATCTTAATTTTTATGATAGTATGACTTTTCTAATTAGTAATCAATTGATGCCTTTTTCAAAAAAATTAAGTGAACAATTAAAGTGATGATCAAAGAGAACACTACTATATTAGGTTTAACTACTTCATTGCAAAATCCCTCTCCAAAATAAATAATTCATTTATAAGTATCCATATAATTGATGAGTTTAATAATAAAATAAAGATTGGCCAAATTAGATGATTCCATCAGGCGTAAATTTTTACAAATTCTTCAAGAAACACCACTACAAATCAATGTAATTTTAATGTTGAAGAGCCTCCTCCTCCATTTGGCTCACAGACAAAAATTAGATCAAATTTAGATGCTTGACTAACAAAGTAGCAGCTCCTTATTTTGTTCTTCTAATTCTCGCCAATCATTAAACTTACTGACAGCTTCCCTCCTCCATGTATTATCATGAGTTGTTTTATGATCAGGTGTACATAATCTTATACATAAGTATTTTGTTTTTGTCTTAAATTTTTTTACTTCTTTATAAAGATCTCTCTCTTGTGCCCGAAGACATTTTGATTTTCCTTCTTAACTAATCATCTAGGTATTCCTCTACTTCCTTTAAAATTTTTATCTATTAATCTCCACTTAACTTGTGGGAACCTTGTATTGTCCCCAAGTATAGTAGAAATAATGATCATTTTTAAAAAGGAATGTAAAGAATTAATGAAACGTGGATTATGTTGGGAAAATCAAATAGCTTCAAACTTTCATAAAGGATTTTTATAGAGATTAAAGAAGTTAATGAGAAAGAACACAAAAAAAACTAATTTATCCCGTTATTGGCACCTCGGATCAGAAATCCCGCTATAAAACACACGGTACACCTGACAATAAGTTGTCGGTTAGGGAATTCTGAAAAACAAAAAGTGCTTATTTGGATCGAGCATATAAAGTTTGATTTAATGATACTCCAGATTAAAAAAAAACAGGTAGTCTTCTGGAACCAATATATTATAGTGGAGTTTTGTAAATGAGTATCTTGGCAATGACTTAATCTAGTGTTTCGAAAATTTTAATATGAAATTATTTTCTTTTTTATTAAGGCAGTTACCATTAATCTTTAGTCATCCATTTATATGATGTTTTATATCACAAAATAAAATCTTTTGGAGTTTTTATGAAATTATGTAAGATAGAGTGGTGAAATTGGGTTACGAATAAAAAAAACAGAGCAAGCGGCGGGGATTGGTTGTCGGAAAGCTCAGAAGGAGTAGGACATTCCATACAAATCTTTCTGATCCGCTAGCGGGTTGTCCCTCATTCGATGATATTTTTGATTTGCCTTCAATTAGTAAAATCATTTGATCCCTTTTCCAACAAGTGAACACAATGAACAGTGAAGATCAAGAGAACACTTAAATTAGGTATTTTAACTCATAAATCAAAAACAACTTCTCTAAAATATATATTTTTCCCTTCTAAAAATCTTTATAAGTCATTAGTTAATAATAAAGAAAATATTGAACTCAAAAGAGAAAGATTTGATCATTGAAAGGCATCCTCCAATTCAAAAACACCAGTACCAAATCAATGATGATTATAAACACATCCATTAATGAATTATTATTATTTTATGTTGATTAGATGTGAGATATGATTTTGTGGCATTACTTAAAATCATATTTGGAGATACTATACTTACACCGACATGGAGATTTTGTCAGTATTAGTTCATATTCTCTCTTAAATGATAAATTGTGGACTGATTTGACATCAAATCTCCACACCATAGTATGAAGCACTCAACCAAGCTTAATTTACTTGAACAGTATAAAAAAAAGTTAAACTACATGTTTTTTTCAATTATCTACAAGAATGTTTCCCTAATCACTTTTTTTCACGACCAGAGTGTAGACCCCCTACTAACAGGCGTAGTTGACCTCTCAGAGGTCGAATACAAGCCACTTAAATTATTCATGCTTCACCTAGGTTATTTTTAGCGGATAATTAAACTTTTTTGTATTAACATACTTTTTTAAACATCTTAACATTTTGATAATCGTTCATCATCAACCATCTAACATTAAGATATACCAACTGAGCGAAAATAGTTTAATAAGTATTTAATAGTATAATTGCAAAAATGCCTCAATAACAAACTTCTTAATCAAAGACACGCGTGTAACATGCTCACTAGATCACTCTAAAACTATTTTGATGTAAAAACATAGCATCCTCAAAAACAATGAGGATCTACAAAACTCTTGATGAATGCCGACGTCTGGATAACTGAACAAATGATCCTGTAGCTCTATCTCCCACCTTGTGCCTGCAACCTAAAATCGTATAGATGAATAGGGTGGTAGACACTTGTCATTATGTATGGAGTAATATGCAAGCACAAAACACCCAAGGACAGGCATGAGAACGATAGGTCTTTCCTAAAGACCTGAATTTTGGAGGGTCAAGTAAGTAGACTTGCCAAATCGAGATTGGAAAGTAGTGAACATTCCAAATAAGATTAGGAAGGTCAATGCCCCTGAGAGTAACATGTACATCATAATATCATATTGCACATAGCACGTAACAATCTTTATATGTCATACCATAGCACATAACATATAAAAGCACAATAACTTCAATCATATCATTCATTCATATGCTTGAGACCTTGAATCATGGACTTGAAATAGTACTTTCCAAAATGAGGGCTCAATATAGGGACGCACAACGAGAAGTCTTCATTACCAAACACATATCTACTTCATTCATTCATACTTACTTAATCATGTTTAATTTCATTCATAGACCAGTAATAAAACACCAGCTATTGAATATACTCAGTTGTTTGGTATTTTTTAATGTGTTTTCCTTAAGGTTAGTGTGTGCCACAAGCCTTTTTGTATTAAGTTTATGTGAGTTTCTCTTTATTGGGCAGGAAAGTCTGTCAAAAGATGAACTCGAATGTTTTTGACAGCAAAAAATGTAGAAAAGTACCACCTCCAGAGCTTGTTAAACGGTCCATCGTTCCCGTGACAGCCCGTAGTGGGGCATCGTAGTGAAGTGCTGAAGGAAGATGTGGTAGTCTGAACAAGTGTAGGGTTATGGGAGTTGCGTGACGGACCATCGTATCCATGCCGGTACATCTGTGGTTCGTCATTAAAGAAGTAGTCCAGTACACCCAATTCCAGAAGTTCAAGTGTTTATGTGAACGGCACCTCTGACGTACCGTTGTCTGCCTGTGACGATCATTCTACCGCTCCGTGAGGTTAATAAATAGAGAAGCAAAGAATTTGCAAAGTATGGGACGACGGAGTCAATGACGGCCTATCGTGACCACGATGACCCGTCGCGAGGTCTGTCAACCCAGCCGCGTTTTGACAGATTTTCAGCAAATAGAGTCCTTGTTTGATTAGGATTTTGGTTTTTATAAATATTTCAAAAAACCTCATTTTTAGGGTTAGACTCTTGGTGATTAGACTCTCTTATAGTTAGCCCTCTTGGTTATTTTAAGCGTCCTTTTTGTGAACTAGACTGGGATTATTATTACACTTTTGGAGACTTTATTCTTAATACATTTCAGTAATTGATTTGTTGGTGATTTTTCTGTAATCAAGGTTGAAATTCTGGATTTTATTATTTCTCATTTGAAGTAAGGTGCATACGCTTAATGATTTACATATTTGATATTGTGATTATGACTATGGGGTAACTACCTCCATAACTAGGTTGTGGGAACCAGAGGTGAATAATGAAGGTAAAACCTAACTAATTAACAATTCTAGATAGTGTCTTGCATGACTGGGATATACTTCTTTTCGTCTAGAAGTAATTATAACAGAATGGCCAATGTTAGAACCGCCTTAATGCTACTTTCTGGACGTAAAGAGGTAGATAATAGGAAAATAGTTATCAACATAGATTTGTGTATACTATCTAATGGCTGTATTGTTTGGTACAAGTTAATAACTTAGTCAAATATCGAATACGCAGTTTAATATAATTAAGGTAAGGGTTAGTTAAGCACAACCATAGTCATACTCAGGGTGCGGAGTGAACTTTTTCTAGATGTTTGACCAAGGATGTAGAATACATAATTTATCACTTTGGGGGCATGGGGCCCAAGATCTAGGAAGTATTGTTATAGTTAGAATTGGTCAAGTTATTAACCTTGGGGAACACGTAAATTCCTGTTACTTTTATTAATTGATTAAACTCCAACATTTTGAAAGTTGTAGTTTTGTTGCTTTAACTTTAGCAAGTTATTTTCATTCATTTAGAAGTACAAAGAACCCTTTATGTATTTGTTTTTCCAAGGAAATGATTAACGAATAGTATATAATAGATTGAAGTTTATGGGCCGGAAACACTTTTCCTTGTGGGAACGATCCTACACCTCATTATTTGGGTTCTTTGACTTGATACGGACCGCTTTACTTCTTATTTGAGAGGTATTTTTGAGTGTATCATTTTGGAGCATTGTCCCGGGAAAGTAGCTTTTAGTTAAACTTAAATTTCTTAACTATATTTAGTCGATTTTTCTTAACTTTACTTTGTTTTTTTGTTTTTTAATTCTTGGCATGCCGAACTAATCTTCCTGTATGCCCAATACACGGAGGGCACAGAACCCTTTTTTTCCCTGCGATCACTAAGTAGAGCGTACATTCGCCATGAATCGAAACTTGATATTAATGATATGAATCCAACGCAGAACATCCCAGCTCTGGTTTTATGTTCATGGTCATTTACTCGATGCTCCTGGTGAAAACCCAACAGAGGGGATAAATCCTCCCACGTCCCCACTAATACTATAGAGTGATATGACGATGATAGCAGAATCCGACGGGCCACTTGTCTTGCCCCCATACCACCAGGCCACATCCGTGTTGTTTACTATTCCCTAATGCAATGCTCACGTGCATAGGTTGTTTTTATATTTACCTTCTTATGACCCATGCCCCTATAGCTAAGGTGTTGGGAAGTGTGTAAAGTTTTGTAGGGAGGCCTGACCTGGGGACGTGGATGTAATAGTCTAATAGTGTTTCCTCTCACACTACTGGAGAGGCTGCTATTTGGTTCAGAGCTCCCCTTATAACTAAATTTTCACTTGGAACCACTAAGGGATGTTTTCTTTGCACACTCTACCCGTCCTGAGAGTAAACACAAAGACCAGAGCTAACAACTTTGGGGTCACTACCAGAGTGTCATTAGTAGTTCCTGAGGATAGATTTCACCTCATTTCGAGATGCTACCCAATCGCCGTATAGGCTGTGATTCACTGAAAGGATACTTTCTATCGGGGACATGATATAATAATAAGCGGTGTTGATACTATAGCGTGTTGTTCTTATGGGGAGTGTCCCTTATGCTAAGATTGCTGAAAAGTTAGAGAAAATCTCCCTGAACAATAAAGCTTGGGTTACTAAGGAGTCAGATACTGGGAGACATAACTGTCACAGTGCCATCAACTCACAACCCGGCCACATTGGATTTTTGTGAAGAGATGGCTTAGATGAAACTGAGTTGGGTTGGTATAAAACATGTCAACTGGGGTGGCAGGAAAGATCAAATACAGTTTAACTACTTGTCTAAACACCACCACCACATGATGAATGATATTATGTTGGAGGATTCCTATGTATAAATGATCACCGGGGGGTTTCCAACTGGCAACCGAGTGCCACAAGGCCAATTAGGAGAATTGGTTGCCAAGGTCACGGACCCAAGGTCGGATCTATTGGTAACTACCATGAGGGTCATTATGGTGATATGGAATCTACATACCGCGCGACGAACAACTCAACAGGGGGTAACTATGGTAACAGAAATTATAGGAATTGGCCCTCAATGTCCCTCCGCAAATCGTTAGTACTCCTAGGATGGTTGAAGATTAGTCTGGCGAGAGTTGAGGGTGTTGCACACAAAATTATGAGGAGTTCGATGCTAATGAGAGCATATTAAAGAGTTAAAGGCGGTGATTTAGAGTGGGTATTGGGCGAAAGTCTATACTCTGCAATTCGATTAAGCAAATAGAGCTGCAAATGACCCATTATCTGCGACGTGACACACGGTATACCCGGGCCACTCTTTCCTAGTACACCGTCCAAAAATACGAAAAATGATGCACACTGTATGGTAATACTACTCGGGGTGGTAAAAAACCATTGACCCACCTCTACCGTCTAATGAGGAAAGGTGATAACGGATATGAATAAGGTTTAGAGGTAGATGTTGAAGCATAAAGATACCACTATAAGGATTTGAAAGCACCTATAGAAGGTATTCCCATGCCTAGACCAACCACCTCCCTTTCTCAAAGATTAGGTACAAAAGACCGAGGATGTTAATTATCAACGTTTTATACAATGTTGAAGCAACTTTCGACCAATGTCACTTTGGTAGAAGCTCGAGAACAAATGACCGGTTATGCTAAGTTTATGACAATCTTGTTACAAACGAAGACACTCACTTTCGAGAAGACGATAGTAATGCAGCATTGTAGTGATCTTGCTACAAGATCGTCGTACAAAAGAAAGAAGAGCAGGGTGCGTTTCACTATTCCTTGTATAGTCATTCATTACCTTTTGCGAAAGCATTATTTGATCTGGGGTAAACATAATCTCAATGCCCCTCTCGATTTACAAAAAGTTTGGGTTTTGGTGACCCAAAGCCCACTTGCGATGCACTAACTGATGGCGCCCGATCGAATAGAGAAAGACTATAGGGATAATCCATAATGTGCAGTAGGTGGAGTCGTTCCTATTCTAGCAAATTTTGTTATCCCTTGATTGTGAGTGATTTTGAAGTGGCCTAGTATTCTTGGGAGCCATTCCTTTCGACGGGTAGACTTAGTTTGATATGGAAAGGGGGTAGATGAATTTCGTTGAACACTTAAAAAGCCAACCTTGCAACATTTGTAAGCCCTGAGGCTAGTGGTGAGTCCAATCGGTATCTCCTAATTCATCCTCAAAGAAAGTGGAGAAGTATTATGACCTAAAAAGTGAAAAATGATAGTTTTATGGGTGGGGATTTGGTGGCTTTTAGACAGTTCTCAGGATCCGGTCACGCTCAAGTCCAATGGAATGACCCTTACTTTGATTACCCAAGTATTATCCTCTTGGAGCAGTTGAGTTAGAACACGCAAGGAGGGAGTTCGTTTAGGTGAATTGAGAACGAATAACCCTTTTGGGCAACTACGGAATCGGCAAATGAAGGGATCGAGGCATACCATCCTTGATGAAGGCTGAGTAATCAAGCTTCCTCAATTGTGCCGCATGTTTTAAATCAGGTGCTTGTCGGGAGGTGCAACCATCTTGATAGTTTTTCTTTCTAGTATTGGTAGCATTTTCTACTAATGGGTTTTTAAATTTGCAGGCATACCACCAGGAAATTCTACAGAAAATCACTCTGCAGCAGTCAGTGACGGACCCATCGACGTCCCATCACGAACGCGATGGACCATCGCATGAATCCGTCATGCCAGGTACATATTTTAATTATTTTCAAAACTAGGGCACACGCGATGGAAACAATGATGGACCGTCACAACTGCGACGGACCATCGTCGGGGACTCGTTGTGTCATTAATGAAGCATACCCGACCCCACCCGACTGGTTTTTTTAAAAACAATTATTAACATTTAAAAACCCCACCCCTTAATTTCACCCATTTCCTTCCCTCTTACTCCCATTCCCTCCCTTTTCAACTTCCAATTTCCTACATCTCTTTCAACCAATCATTTTCCCAAATTCGCCAATTCCTAAAAATCTATTCTCTACTAGTAGGAGTCTGCTGCTGTAGTTCTCTACTTTATCACCAAGTACCTTCCACGCTTGTTTTTCTCAAATTCTCAGGTATGTGTCTCTGATTTTTACCCATTTACAATGCATTTTTGTTTTTCAATTAGTATTAGCCTATTTCTTATTGATGGGTTCATTCTTTAATACATATTCTGTGTGACCTAGGTTGATAATCCTCAAAATTGCATTATTAAAATTCTAGAAATAGGTGCTTTAGCATTGCTAGTTTACTAGGTATTTGGGTTAGACACGAGTAGGATTAAAACACTAAAAACTCCATTTAGGTCATAGGGGATGATTGTGGCATCCCCAGTTCTGTCACTGAATGACAGAACGAGACCCCGATGATGGACAATCGTACCCACGATGGACCGTCATAGGGTCCGTCCCAACTTCCCCAGCACCCCACTGTCCAATTTTCTCTAAGTGTCCACCAACGGACACATGTGACGGATCGTCGTTCCCACGACGGTCCATCCTGCACAACTGTTGTGGTTGTCAGAGACCCTTTACCTAAGGGTCTCTCACTTTTTCTATGTGTCCTCTTACGGACATTTACGGAAGACCATCATACCCTTGATGGTCGGTCCTGCATAACCGTCATGGCGGTCAGAGACCTCTTTCCAAAGGGTCTCCAACTTTTTTGAAGTGTCCTCTTACGGACGTCTACAATGGACCGTCACACCCTCGACGTTCCTTCCTGCATAACCATCGTGATGGTAAAATACCCCTCTCCTAAGGGTTTCCATACTTTTTCCAAGTTTCCCACGACAGATATCGATAATGGGCCATCATTATCAAAACGGTCTGTCCTGCTTATCCGTCATAACTATCAGAGACTTTCCTTCAGGGGTCTCCACATTAACATAGTTTAAAAGTAATACATGACAGACCCCATGATGGTCCATCGTTCTCACAACGAGCCATCACTAGGTTCGTCGTGTTTCACTATTACTATAGAAATGTCATTACATCTTGATTCCTTTATTTATTTTGTGTCGTTTTGCTTATCTTGATAGCTCCTTCTAGTACTAATATTGATTATTTACATGTACTATCTATTATTGAACCAAAACAAGATCAAGTCTACGCACGTGGGCGATCAAAGTTTGGCACCCCGTCTGCCCGCTTGTTCATTGTCTCTGATGATGAGCGTGACCCCGAGTACGTGCCCCCAGGCACTTCCACCCCATCCCAAGCTGCATATGCTACCAGAACCACACCCAAAAAGGTTGCGTCCGGCGTAGTTACTGCCTCCCAGTCTGATGAGGAGCGCACACTTACCAGCACACCTTCTAGGTCACCTAATCATGAAGAAGGAGCATTTTGCACCTTAGGAGTTTAATGGTCGGAGGAAGCCTCCGAATCTTCTGAGGTCCTGCATCCGCCACAGCTGCACAGTCTGCCTCGTTTGATGAGGCTGACAATTCTGACTCCACACCTGACTCACCGACTCTTTCTCTCACCCCGGTTGCCAAAAAACCCAACCAGTGGTGTGTCGACGCGCAATATCAAGTTTATTCAGACGCAAAGTTTCTGATTGACAATGGAGTAATGACACGGACCCTTACATTAGAGAGGCAGGTCCTTACGGGAAGTATCCCGACTATGCTAGTGATCCACAATATCTTCACCTGACATTGACTGACGTGGATAACGTGTTGGGCAATTATAATGAAGAGTTAGTCCGAGAATTCTACGCCTCCTACGTGGCTACTCTCAGAACTCAAATTGATAGGTGGGATGCCCCATCCAAACAGGATCCACTGGAGAATGTCCGAGTACGTGGCATTCAGGTTGATATCTCCCTGCCTGCAATCCGCCGGTATCTATACGGCGAGGATGTTGATGCCAACCGGACCTCTCTCACCGCCGAGATTGACTACACATGGCAAATTGTCAAATATGGCCAATTCTTGCGTGATCCATCGCTGAGAGAGATCACCAAGAGGTGGATGGCCCTGCACTTGTCTGTTGATGGAGAGGGTGCTGACTGGGTAACCAAGCCGAAGGTATCCATCATGAAGTCTAACCTGACCTTCATGGCGAAGTTCTTATAGTTGATAATATAGTCACATGGGATCGTGGAGTACTGATGGCGGCGATCATATCCGAGTATGATGTGGACTTTTCTTGGCTTGTACAGGCGGTCATGCACGAGAGGTCTTTTAAGGTCACAACTACTTACCCTTTCGTGTGCATGATATTTTCTTTATGCAGGTCCGCAGGTGTGCCCATTTGGCACATTGATCAGCTCAAGACCCCGCTGGGCACTATTTATATCGGCCTCATCAGGGATGAGGCCAATGAGTTGGCTCCACGCAGAGGGCCCCATCATAAGTTACCTCCACTTGGTGACAATCTGGCTGATATGGTAGCACAGCCTCGCACGGCTACGCAGGTTGCTTCCACCTACACTATCCCGGGTAGTAGCACTACTCTGAGACCCTCTCGCTCAGCCCCTTTCCCCGCTCTGGTCCCGCTTGCTAGGGTCTAGAAACTAGAGGGCAAAGCTGGACTACTTATGCATGAATCATCCAGCCTTCGATGCAGAGCGTTTTATTGCTGACGCCGAAGAGCGCTATGGAAATGAGAATGGTCCAAAACCCAACTAAAGATCATGAGGTTCATCAGCGCTTGGACAGTTTTGAGGTGCGGTGTCAGAGGCCAGGCCCCAGGTGGATAGTCGAACCTTCAGGCTGAAGTTCAAAAGTCTTCGTGCAGACATCTATATGAATTTAGCGTAGGGTGTGAGCTGGGCCCCTTAAGGCAGAGCTTGCATCGAGGACCACATGTGGCGGCCTTATTCGCCACTTTGATTGATTGCCGGCAACCTCCCATCAAGGGAATGCCAAGAGGGTTAGGGTTGAGAGGAGATTATGCTCAGAGCCCGGAAGAGGAAGAAGGAGCACGTGAGATTGAGGATGCGAGGAGAGATTCCCTTGCGCTGCTGAGGGGAGGACGCGTCGGATGAGGGACGACGTCTGCTGCTGGTGCAATGGAGCTCCAGAAAATGTCGAGATAAGTGGAAGGCACTGCTGATAGTGCTGTTGCTTAAGAGGGAAACCACTGACGGCTGTTCAGATTAACACTGGGTTGTGGGTTCCGGGGAAACCGGGACACACTTAGTTTGCTGATCATCGGTGCTTTGCGCCCTCAGGTTTGATTCACCTACCACTCTTGTATTTCCATTTGGATTGCATTTGGATACAATTTTATGTAATTTTTTGGGGAGGTGGGGGTAAATGGATTAGTGATGTGAGACGGTGAAGCTGAGTAGCCATTCAACTATCCTCTTTTGAGGGTTTTCTTGCCTACGTTCTTTTACTAATAGTTTTTTATTTTACTGTTAACCGGCATGTCTATATATTGTGACGTAGTTTAACTTGAAGCAGATGGAATAAAATAATATCCTTGTGAAATGAAAATGATGCTGCTAGCATAGTAATGATACAAGTGTGGATATAAGAATAAACATATAGACACACTAATGCATGACACTTAAGTCTAAAATTTCCAACTCGGTGTTGTAATCTTGTAGATTAATGAGATTGATGTCAGTGGAGTGTGAGGAATTTGGAATAGTCTACTATTTGTACTAGATAGAACCTTCTAGGAGTCATAGAAAGTAGGTGTATAGATAATTAGAAGGGATTCATCGGCCTTGTTCACAAATAGCCCATTTTAGCTAAAAACATTAAATTTATCTTCTTTGATTCAAATGATTGCGGCTTACACTAGACCTTTCTTTTTCACCCTACTGTCTTTCTGGGAATAATGTGTTGGCCCTGCGTCCCTCCTGGACTGTGCCCTCATCTTATTCCAAAAAGCCATAAGTGAGGAGTGGGCTAATACAGTAAACAACCTTAGATGGAACCTAACCCACATTGGGTATTGGGTACTTTGATCATGGCAAAGCCATGAGTTGAGGGTGGATATATGAGGAATCTCTGGAAAGTGGGGGTTGAAAGAACAAGACAGAGAAGAACAAAAGGTAAAGTCGGACTCTAGAATAAGTTGAAGAAAAAGTGAAATAAAAAAACTTACAATAATACAAGCAAGAAAAGAAGAGAGTCACTTAACATAAATGGAAAAAGAAGGAAAAATAGCAAGGTTGAAGTGGGAATATGAGAAATGGGCGACATAAAAATGATTTTAAAAAAAGTGTATGTTTCTGTTTAGTCTAGGATGGCAAAAGGGCAAAACAAAAAAAAGTACTAAAGTCTACCTAAATATACCCTTACCTACAAGCTAAGAAAGTCTATGTGATCCTAAAAGTTGAGTTAGAGGAACTTAAAGCCAGCAGTAAAATAATGGTAAACTTATGGAAATAAATATGATGAGTTTGTTGAATCTGTTTGAGAGTGATTGTTGAAAAGTTAATCCGTAGTTAGTCATGTTGGTAAAACTGAGGATATTGTTTGAATGAGGACACTCGTTGCAATACGGAAATATTAGCACCTCGCGAGAAATTGAAGACGGATAGGTTGTTAGTGCGTGGTGAGTCTGTGTCATGGTCTGACTCCACATAATCAAAGGAACTAATAGTTATTAGCAATGCATAAATATGATTGAGATGATCAGGATTCATAGCCAAATGATTGCGAAAGATAATAAAACTGGATCCTACTTATGTAACAATGATTTTTTATGGAGTCATAGTTGTGTGGCTGTGAGGACAAAGAACGAATTAAGTTGCAGGGTTGTGACTTACTTTTACCGTTGTTTCACTGGGATTTTTAATACTTTTTCATAAAAGTTCGCGTGTGTCACAAAAGCCTTTTTGTATTAAGTTTTTGGAAGTTTCTCTTGATTGAAGGGGGGGGGGGGGAAAACTTATGGATAGACGATGAACGTGGAGCGTTTTTTTGAGCAAGAAATGCCAGAAACGTACAACTTGCGAGGCTTGTGCGGTCCGTCGTCCAATTGACGATCGTAGGTGGCATCATAGTGAAGGTGCTGAAAAAATATGGAAGTCTGCAGTGTGGGCGGGTGTTACGAGTGCTTGACGGACGTCGTAGCCATGAAAGTCAGTGCCTGATGGCTTCTTCGTCATGAAGATCAGAGAAGTAGTCCAGTACCAAAAAACTTCCAAAGTCAAGTTTATGGACCGGGAGGACCCTCAGGGACCATGTGCCTGTGATGATACGTCATACTTGCGTTGAGGGTATAATGAAGGGAGAGAGCACAAGAAGGAATTAGCCAAAAAGTAATTGGGCGACAGACGGTCCATGACGGACATCAGACCATGACGACCGTCGCGAGGGTCATCGACCAAGCTCGTTTGATAGATCGTCAGCATTAGAGTCCTTCTTTGATTAGGTTTTTTTTTATAAATAGTTCAAAAAACCTCATTTTTGGGGTTCGGACTTTTGTGATTAGACTGTATTTTAGTTAGGAATCTTGATATTTTAGATTCTTTTGTGGATTGACTTGGGGATTAGTATTACATTCTGGAGAACTCTTAGTCTTCAAATTAATTTCCAATAATGGATTTTGTTGGTGATTTGTGATTAATACAGTTGAATTTTGGATTTTATTCCTTTCTCATTGAAGTAAGGTATGAATGATTATATTACAAATTTGACTATTGTGGATTATGACTAATGGGTACTAAAAGCCATACTAGGGTTGTGGGAACATAGGGAATATAAGAGGGTTAAAAACCTAATAAACGAACAATTCTTGAATAGTGTATTGCATTTGTATTAATAAATCTTTGCGCTTAGATAGAAGTCTTGTAACGGATGACAACGTTAGAACTCGCCTTAAGGCTAGTACCGGACCAAGGCGGTATGATAATAGAAAAGAGTATCAACATATATTAAGTATGATACTCTCTAATAGGCTATGGTGATTGGTAAAGTAATACACATAGTCAAATATCGAATACGATTGCCTTTAAGATAGGAAAAGGGTAAGGGTTCGTATAGCAACACAGTAGCGGCCCCAAGATGAGGGAGTGAAAATTGTTGTCTAGATGTCGTACAAAGGATTTAAAATTTAGAAAATACATATAACTTATCATTTGCATTGAAAGATACTAGGAAAAATTTCTATAGTTGAATTATCAAGTTAGAATTGTGGGAAACACGTAAACCTAGTTACTGTATTAATTGATTACCTCCATACAATGAAGTTGTTAGTTGCTCCTTTAATAGTAGTTATTTTCATGCATTAGGAAGTACAAAGAAAAACCCTTTATTGTATTTGGTTTTCAAGGAAATGATTGTCTTAAATAGTATTATAATAGATTGACGTTAAGTCTAAAATAATTTTCCTCATTGGGCACGATCCGAACATCTGTAGTTGGTGCTTTACTTGATACGAGACTCATTTCTTATTTGACAAGTAAGTGACCGTATCAACCATAATTAGGGTTTCTGTAGTTTGTAGTTTAAGACTTTCATCGGGTTGTTTGCAATTGATCAACAAAAAAACTAATATCAGTAGTGAGTATAGCTCCTCTGATTCACTATCCTTTAAAAATCTTTGTCTCATTTATTTCATTATGTGCTTCATTTAAGGTTGTCCTATTCTTTCATTGGGAACTTTACTTTAACTGGAAATAGATCATGTGAGCATCATGAAATCCAGTGTCTCCCCCCTCACCGACCGAAGAATCTACCGACCAAAGGGGACCTAAAACATGACTAGGAATGGGGAATTAAACCCCGCTTGATCCCTATATTGGCAATATAGGCTCGAATACTAGGAGATATAAGGACAGACATACCCGGCATGCCAGACAGTCTCATCACATGAGAGTTACGTGAGCCTCCGCTCTTCCCAGAAATCACTGCTCATAGCTAGCCTATAAGTGATCATTATAAAGTTCTATTACATTCAACTCATGAGTCATGGACGCTGGATTCTAGTCTGAGGACATCGTAGTTAATTAGATGATTTCTCATCTCATTATTAGTATTAAGTGTGTTAAGTACAATACTTTCTTTAGAGTGTTCATAGAGACTGGTCTTTTAATTATTTTACACTCTCATTGGTGAATACGTATTGGTGACATTTACTTAGGCTCATTTGAGACTGCTCTCATCATTTACATTAGCCTTATGATATATTGTCACCACATTCTTAATCATTACCACCTTTACTTTTCTTAGTTAATCACCTCTTATTATGTGAATGATCATTTCACCATTTCATAGTTCAGCTCATCATATGCCAATGCACTTGGCCACTTAGTGTATCACTCATACTTAACCCTCCTAGGGTTCATCATTTTATTACATACATCTTAGGTTCACTTACTTTTGAACATATGTTAGACTTATATGTCTGTACATACAAGCCATGGGGCTTCATTAATAGTTCATTAAATGATTCTTACTTTCATAATATTATGTAGTACAAGGCTTATGTATCTTGTAAATATGCCAAGATATTTATTTTGATATAAGTAGGTGGCATTATTATTGGATATTTTATTCACGTATTACTTATGTATCACTACGGAATATTGGGCAAGGAAATCCATGTTTTAGACACTTGAATATCATTTATATTTTTCATTGATTTTATTTCTTATATTCATAACATTAGAACTCTAAATTAAATAGCAACATTAACATCAAAGGATTAGTTGTATACTTAATTTTGCTATTAGATTGGCTGAAGGGTTGTGGGTTTGAACCCCCACAACTCTTTTTTAATTTTCAATAGCCTCATGTTGCCCATTCTCGGGTAAACCAGGAGGTTGTGGGATCAAACCCCCAAACCTGTCGTATTTTTGCATTAGTTTCTCTTTCCTATGGAGGTTGTGGGTTAGAACCCCCACAGTCTCCTTATTAAAATTTTAATTTCGTTGAGTCTATGAGGTGGTCGGTTCGAACCCCCACAACCTCTAAATTTTATTTCAATTAAGTTTTCCGAGTGGCAGTGAGTTTGTGGGATCAAACCCCCATATCCTCAATTTATTTCGTAGTTAATTTTGCCTTTTCTTTTCAGCGTTGAGGTCAGGGGTTCGATTCCCACGCCTCCCATTACCTTTTCTTGAATCTTCTCTTCTTCACTCGCTGCGTCGAGGTAGTGGGTTCGAATCCCACGCCTCCCACTTATTTGTTTGATTTATTTTTATCCTCCTTCTTCCCCCAGTTCGCAAGTTCGATTCCCTCCAGCCCCATTTTTTTTCTTTGTGGAGAATTCCAGTTAGCCTTGTTCGAATCCCCCCAACCCCATTTTCCGCCAAAAAAGTAGCTAAGGGGTTCGATTCCCCTAAGCCCCTTCATGTTTTTTTTCATTCATTTTGAGCCTTCTTACATATGATGTCTTGGGTTCGATTCCTATTGACCTCACATATTTTATTTAACCTTTTTAAACCCAAATTTTACCCTCATTTTAGAGTGCACAAATCTAGATAATTTTTGTCATTCTTCAACTCATCTTTAGTCACATCTTTCATAAGTTTATTTGGCTAAAAGATTGTTGTTCAACCAACCATATTTCATTACAATGAGCATCACATTGTATTCACATTTCATACATAAAATATTCAAGAAATACATTTCTTAAACGACCCCAAAACAGTGTCCAAGCACACTACCAACGTGCACAAACCCACACACCTCTTTTTTTTATCACAATTTAATTATCATCTTCGTAATTTCCCTAACATAAACATATTCACATTTAATAAAAGCATATAATTCATGCCTAAATCTACCAGTACAACATACCTATCCTACGAATTTCTTTAGGATCTAGGGACAAGGACATACAAAGGGGAACAACCATAGTTACGAAGTAAATAGTTTGAATCATAGGGGGCCTCTTGGGAAAGAGACCAAGAGAGAAGAAACTCATACTTTTTGACGTTTTTCAACCTTGAAGTTGATGCCAAACTTGTCTCCAAAATCACGCCCAATTCACCTAAATTTCCACCACCAACTCGACGAAATCTCCCTTCCCTTAATTAACAATGAGAACAAGAGAATTTATTTTTATTATTAAATGTGGAGAGTTAATAAACGTGATTAGGAGAGTGTTAGCATAGGTTTAGTGTCTTAATTCAAGACTTAGTCAAAATTGGATTTAATTAAGTTGATATAAATCTTATTTATTTAAACTAATTCGTGAAAGGACCATTTTACTCTTATTGAATCACATTTTAATTGAAGATTAAATCATCAATTCATTGCTTCTAGTGGGGCTCAAACCTGAGTGGAACCATATTTGCGAAAATGGGTCACATAAGGTCGCCCTGAACCCAAATTGATCTTTTAATTAAACTAATTAAATAATTTATTAATTCATCAGAATAATTACAATATCACCCTTGGCCTGGAAATGACTATTTTACCCCTGGACCCTTAAAACATAATTTTTTTTTCTTTTATGTCCGGTTAAGACTATTTTGATTAAATCTTTGTTTTGGAGACCCTCACATGGTTGGTTCCAACCTTTCAAAGCTCAACTAACTCCCCAATGTAGTTCACTTGGTTGTAGTAAGGGTTTTGAGGTCTAGTTCAACGATATCAATCCGTGTGAACCTTGGTCATATCGCAAGCATTATTGACACCGTAATATTTACCCAATTCATTATTAGGATTGTTGCATTATCCCCTCCTAAGGAACATTCGTCCCTGAATGAAACTACCACTTGATATCGTAATGCCAGTCAGATCATAATAAAATCACTATGCACTATCAAGTAATAACAACAAAATATGGAGAGATAAGGAAACATAGGCTTAAGAGTAGGAAGTTTAACCCCAAGAGATGAAAAGATGAGGGTAGCGGGATATCATGTTGGCCTCAGCCTCCCATGTAGTACCCTCAATAAGATGATTTCTCCACAAATACCTTTACTGTGGCAATCTCCTTGTTCCTTAACAAATACCTCCTCATAAGACAAGTCTTCACCAATCCCCAAACCTTCAACAGGTAGAATCGATGGTGGATCACCTAGGAACTTCTTCAACATAAAGACATGAAAGACTGGATGAACATAAGCTAGATCCGCAGGCAATGCTAACTCATAGGCCACCTTACCCACATGTTGTAGGATCTGATATGGCCCAACATACCTCGGACTCAGCTTCCCTTTCTACCAAATCTCATCATCCCTTTCATAGGTGATATTTTAAAGTAAACTTAGTCACGAACATCAAACTCTAAGGGCCATTTTCTGTTATAAACATATGACTTCTACAGACAGTAAACAGTAGCCAACCTGTCCCTAATTATTCTGCACTTCTCTAGGCCCCATGAATGATATATGGACCCAAAATGGATGACTCTCAAACCTCAAACCACCAAACTGGAGATCTATACCTCCTACCATACAGTGCCTCAAATGGTGCCATCTCAATGCTGGAGTGATAGCTATTATTATACGAGAACTCTATCAAAGGAAAATGGTCATCCCAGTTACCTATGAAGTCAATCACACAAGCTCTCAACATGTCCTCCAATATATGAATGGTGCACTATGCCTGCCCATTTTTCTGAGAATGAAAGGTAGTGCTAAGCTTTACCTGTGTGCCCAAGCTTTTCTGGGAAGTCCTCCAGAAATGTGAAGTAAACTGAGCTTATCTATCTGAAATGATAGACAAAGGAATCACATGCCATATCACAATCTCATCAATGTAGAGTCTCACATAATCCTCGGCTCTATAAGTAGACTTCACAGCGATAAAGTGGGCAGACTTAGTCAATCTGTCCGCAATAACCCATATGGAATCATGTTTCCTTCTAGTCTTCGGAAGACCAACCACGAAGTACATATTAATGGCCTCCCACTTCCAAGTCGGAACCTCAATAATCTGAGTAAGACCACCAGGCTTAAGATGCTCTGCCTTAACCTACTGACAATTAGAACACTTGGCTACATATTCTACAATGTCATTCTTCATACAATTCCACGAATAAATCTGCTTAAAGTCATGATACATCCTTGTGGAACCTGGGATTATGGAATATCTGAAACCATGGGCCTCTGCAATAATACTGATCCGCAAATCATCCACATCTGGTACACACTACTTGTCTTAATACCTAAGTATGCCATCACCTCCCAAAGCGAAAGACTCATTCATCTTTATTAGTACTTAGCCCTTCAGCTCCATCAACACATGATGTAGATGTTGACCCTTCTTTACTTCAACTACCAAGGATGATTCAGAACTAGGATGAACATATACATCCCCACTAGTAGAGTCAACCAATCGCACACCCAGTCTGGCGAGTCTGTGTACCTCTTTCACTAGCTCCTTTTTCTCATCCTCAATGTGGGTTGTACTTACCATGCTCATCCTGCTGAAAGCATCAGCTACAACATTAGCCTTACCTAGATGGTAGTGCACATTCATGTCATAATCCTTCAATAGCTCTAACCATCAACGCTGACGTAGATTCCACTCCCTCTGTGTGAATACGTACTAGAGAGAGTTATGGTCTGTGAACACATCCACGTGCACTCCATATACATAATGCCTCCAAAACTTCAGTGCAAACACCACAGCTCTAAACTCTAGGTCAGGAGTGGGATAATTCTTCTCATGAACCTGTGTGTCCTGGAAGTCATGGCTATCACCTAACAGAGCCTTGTCATGGGAACACAACCGCATAAACCAACCCTAGATGCACTCAAAATAAATTGTGAAATTTCACCAAACATAGGTAAGTAAGCACTAGGCTGAATGAGTTTTTCCTTGAGGCTCCTTGAAATCTTCTCACAAGTCTCTGTCCATTCAAACATGCTTTCTTCTAGCACCTCAGAGTTGTCAATGGGGAAGCAATAGAAAAAATCCCTCCCGGCCACAATTTTGTGTGATAGTAACCGCCAAGCCCAAAAGCTACGAATGTCAGTGGAGTAAGAGTGCTTTGACCAGTTTGTCACACAAGCCTCAGTCCCTTCCTAGGGTCAACCTCCACGCACCCTGATCAGAACACAATATGTGACCCACGAGGTCATTCATACAAAGCCAAATTCACACTTGATGAATTGGAATCCACTATGCTGTCCTACGTAAAGCATAAACAGAATTTTACGAATACTTAGCAGCATACATGTGACCACAAAAAAATTACGATCTTCTCCTGCTCCTCTCCTCCCTGCCCTTTAGGGGCATAGATGGTATCCTCCTTGGAGGTTTGGCTAATGCTTCATACCCTTTTGTTTAGGCCTAGGTGAGATTACCTCCGCCTCCAGCCTGAACTCTATTCTGTGGAAAGTCTCTAACCATGTGTCCACTCGTACAACAACCGAAGCAGGCATTTGTGCCCTGTATGCACTCTTCAATGTGAGATTGGCCATACTTAGCACAATTCTTTTTAGGACGCTGCATCGCACCTCCGTTGCCCTTCTTTGGCTCAAGTTTGCCTCCCCTAGGTGTAGAACCCCTCTGAGGATTAGAATTCCCAGAACTCTGTTGCCCCTTTTTGATCCTTGGCTACTCACCGACGCCAAATTAGTTTCTATGGCCTCCATACTGGGACCTGCCTGATCTTGAGTCCTAGGCCTCCTAACATCACAAACTCCTTTCTTTCTGCGGCTATCCTCTACTTTCTTGAAATGCACCATCAACCTGGAAAGGTCCATGTTATCATGGAGCATCACAGATCTACATTCCTCCTCCAGGTCTTCATTCATTCCGGTGAGGAACCTGCTCATCTCGTCCCTGCTATTAGAAACCATGGAAGTAGCATAACTGAATGATTTCAACAAAGCTAAGTATTCTATTCCCCTCTTCTTTCTATTAATATAGGAAAGTAACTAACCCTGAATAATCCTTAACAACTTCGGAATACTCCCTAGTGTCATAGAGCCTTTTTTAGGTTAATGAACTTCTAAAACCTCGCCTTCCTCCTTTCTCTGGGGAATAATCTCTTCTCTTTAGAAATGTTTTTGTCTTTTGATCCGCTAAACCATGTGCCTGACACTCCACCTTAGATACGTGCTATCCTTTGCCACATCTTGAATCAATGTGTGCAACTCCTTGAGCTGGTAGTTAGCCATCTCAACCTTCTCAATATCAGTGTCCCCCATAGAAGCGAACCAAAGGATCTTACGCAACCTCGTCTACAAACACTTGGGATCCTCTGTATGTCTAACACCCATGTGAACTATAGGAGTATTTAATCCTTTGAATCTCAGAGACCAATGTCAGCCATGCTGCGAACCGTTGGGTTCTCCCTCTGAACGTCTGCCTATGAAACTTTTGCTGTCATAGCCTGAACTAGCCTCGTGATGGCCCTGTTCCATCTTGGCTAAAGATCCCTCACGCTCAGCTCAGTCAACTCAGCTAGGTTACCGGCATGGGCAAACTCCCCTCTCCCGCAGCTGGAGTCCTTGGGGGAAACTTGATTTCCCCCAGCAACTTGTTTTCCCCCCCTCTCCTACTTCGACAATATCCTCCTTTTTCATCTATGAAAACAAACAACGATTGATGTTAGACATGTTTCATAACAACCAAGAACTAATACTTTAGGAAAAGTCACGATAAGATCAGAGAATGGGAAAATTTTCCTAATTTTTCCTACGCAATCATGTCGGTCTCTACTTCAGCGTAGTGGTTCACTTCATCACTACCATACTAAAGAAATTACTCAATGTGGTTGATGTTAAGTCATTATCCTCGAAATTTAACATATGGCTCTGATACAAACTTTGTGACGCGACATAGTGTAACCCCCCATAACGAGACCTGCGTCAGTTAATATTTGAGAGGGTCTCAAACAAGACTAATGGCGTTATTTGGATCACTTCACCTAGAGTTTGATTATAACGGAAATTTAAAAAATTGTTCTTAACCATACTTTCTAAACATTCTTAATCTTTCGTAATGTTTCATATCATCACCTATCTAACATTAGAGATAAACCACTCAAGAGAAATATTTCAATAAGTATTAGTTGTATAATTTTCTTCCAAAATGGCACCATACCAAGAACCGAATCCAAAAAAAGGACAGACTCTAGTGGAACATGCTCCACTATATCAACTCTAAAACTAATCTGGAATGTAAAATGTGATCCTCGAAATATAAGGTACCTACAAAACTCCGGATGAATTGCTGACGTCCAGATAGCTGCAGCAATGATCATGTCTCTCGATCGTCCACATGTGCCTTGCACCCTAAAATAGTATAGATGTATAGGGTTAGTATACACTTGGTACGAAGTTGGGTATATTTCAGGCAACTACAACAACCAATGGACATGGCATGATAAAAGGATAGCTTCTTTCCTAATGACATAATTTTTTGAGGTGCAAGTCAGTAGACTTTTCAAATTCGAGATTAGAAACGCTAGTGATCTTTTTAAATGTGATTAGGAAAGGTCCTTCCTGAGAGTAACATGTATCATATAAATCTCATATTGGTACACACCTAACATCTTCTATAGTCATATCATACGACAGTAATTCTGCTTCATATGACAGAGACCATGGGAGATCATGGACCTTATGACATTAAGATTATCATAAATGAGGGCTCAACTATGGGACCTCAACTAGTGAGTCTTCCAATAGACACACACAGTCATGCTTCTTGTTAACTTCATAACGTATTCATTTCACTTCATTCATAGGCCAGTGTAAACAGCACCAATTATACTTGGGGTGTAGTATAAGACCTTGTCATTGGGTTTGCCTTTGCGGCAATGATCACAGGAATAACCTTATGGTCATTACCTGAGTCTAGCTCACCTCTTGTATTATCCGAATCCTAACACTTTTGGTATCATTCATTTCAGTATGTTGCGTCATTTGAGGCTGGGTTATTCATCATTGGAACTTTAACTTTACAGACCAGAGATCATGTGGAGAATCATAAATATCCAGTATTTCCCCATACCAAAAGAGGTGAATCACCAGCCCATGTGACCCAAACATGTTTTAGCGTACAATGGAAATTGAACCCACTAGATGCCCTATATTGGAATTGTATGTTCAAAGTCTTAGGATCTATTAGGCGACCCATACCCCCGACAATGCCGGACAGTCTCATCTCATGAGAGTACTGAATAAACCTTCCGCCCATAACAAAAAGAAGGCATCACCCCTCATAGCTAGCCTATCGGTGACCTGTATAAGTGTTCCATTACATTCATCCATAACGTCATGGAACTGGTTTTGCTAGTATGAAGACATCTAGCTCATAGATAATTTCTCATCTCAATCATTAATATTTAAAAAAGTGTGTTAAGAACAATACTTTCTAACTTTTCCTTTCAGAGTATTCATAGAGAAACGGGTTTCTTCTTCATATTTTTACACTCTCATTGTTAGACTTATTGGAGACATTTTCTTAGGGCCATTTCGAGGACGGCTCCTCTATTTTACATTAGTAGCCTCATGTGATGTTGTCACCAGTCACATTCTTCATATAACCACCTTTAACTTTTTCAGTTACTACACAATCTTATTACGTGAATGTTCAAAAAAATGATTCACCATTTCATAATTCATCTCTTTGTATGCCACTGCACTTGGGCCAATTGTGAATCGTACACTATCCTTACCCTTACTAGGGTTTCATTATTATCATTACATATATCATTAGGGTTCCTTACTTTTGAACGTAATGTTAGACTATGTGGGTCTAACATAAAAGGCCCATGGGGCTTCATTCATAGTTCGTTAAGTATTCTCACTTCTAAGAATTATGTAGTACAAGATTATGTATCTTGTATACAGGCCAAGATAGTTAATTTGATCTAAGTAGGGAATGATATCATGGATATTTTATTCACGTATGACATTATGTTTCAATACGGGAAGATTGGGGAAGGAAATCCATGTCCTGAGTTCACTTATATCATTTTATATTTTTCATTGATTTTATTTTTATATTTAATAACATTATTAACTAAATTAATACCAACCAATAACAGATTCAAGGATTAATTGTCTACTTAATGATTTCTCTTAGTATTGGACGAAGTGTTCGAAACCCCCAAAACCCCTTTTTAATTTTTCATTTAGAGCCTCATGTTTGCCCATTCTCCTCTAACCAGGAAGGTTGTTGGGAAATCAAATAGGTCCCATAGCCTCTTGTAATTTTTTTGGCAATTAATTTCGCATGCAAGGGAGGGCAGTTGTGTGGTTTGAACCACCCACAGTCCTCCTTATTAGATTTTAATTTCGGCTGAGGCTATGAGACAGTGGGCTCGGAAACCCACCACACCTCTCTAACTTTATTTTAATTAATTATCTGAGTGGCAGTGAGGGTTGTGGGATCTAACCCCCATAGCCTCATCTTTATTTCTTCGTTTAATTTTGCCTTCTTTTTTTAGCCTAGAGGTCTCGATCGATTCCCACGCCCCAAACTTGTTTTCAAAAAAAAACCACTCCCATTCTCCTAAAGTTCCAACCATACCAACTCACGGAACCTCCTTTGCCTAAACGTTTTTTATTAACTGCTTTGTTAGACTTTTTAGTGATTCCTTCACGTGTGGAATTTTTTTTTCAAGTTTCTGTTTCCTATTCTTCTTCTTCTTCTTCCTTTCTTCACGTTATTACCAAAGAGTACAAGAGATTTTTTTTTGTTCCTTTTTAATGTGTGGAGAGGTGATAAACGTGATAGGAGTGTGTTTCTCAATAGGTTTAGGAGTCTTAATTAAAGACTTAGTCAAATAGGATTTAATTAATTGATATAAATCTGATTTATAAAACTCATTCGTGACAGGACCGATTTTTATGCTTAGAATCAGATTTTTAATTGATGATAAATACCAATTCATATGCTTCTAAGTGGGCTCGACCTGAGTGGCACCCTATTTGCAAAAATGGGTCACTACGGGCGCTCCAACCCGAAAATGAATCTTTAATTAAATTAGTTAACTTAATTTATTAATTCCTCAAGATAATATAATAATTACCCCTTGGCCCTAAAATGACTCTTTCGATTACATCTTAGATGCGCGAGCGCTCACATTGTTGGTTCCAGACATTTCAGCTCAACTCTCCCCAATTAGTCGACTTTGTCGATAGTATGGTTTTTGAGGTCTGGGTTCTACGCGTATCATCATGTGAAAAACTTGCCTAATCACAAGCATTATTGACACCTTTAAGTATTTATCTTACTCTTGATTAAGGATGATGTTGGTGATACGCATATAAACAATTATAATTACTGGTGGCCCGGTTTATAGTTGACAAAATGCAGGATAACAAATTTAGTTGATAGCAAGTCATTTGTATGTGAGAAAGTATTGTTAAGCTTAAAGGTAACAAGAGTGTCATAAGGAGAAACATTGTAATGAGAAGCTATCATTAGCATCCCTAACACACATATATGAATATTAACACTTTTGATCCCCCCAAAAAAAAACAGGCGATACTTAAGAAATAGGTTTTCCAGAAAAGAACATCTCTAGATTCCCCCTATTGAGGCTGATGTGTCTCTGAGATTTTTAAATCTTCTCCCAAAACATGGAATAAGCAAAAAACATCCACTATTTACATCATCTACTCATGAAAACAACAAGACGAAATAAATCTTTAATAATTTATAAAGCTCTAATTCGTCAAACTCGATCTATAAATTACCACACGATTCCGTAGAGTGAAAATTTGTGCATAGTTTTTTCAAAAAGTGTCTTTTATTGGATTGGTTGAACAAATTTCAGCCATGTCAGATATATCAACACATACGAAGAATCTTTAGTTTCACTAGTAAAATCAAATCCAATGGAAGCGTTTGGTGTTTCCACATTAATTCAAAAGTTTGATGTTACCAACCCGTGGTGATGGATCTGTGAAATGTTTACCATGGTTTTAATGTCTACATCAACGATTGACATGGGTGTTTTAACAAACACGGTCCTAATAGATTTCATGTAACTTTAGTAGAGTTAAATGTATTTTAAGATAGAGAATTCTAATGCAGAGGATATACATTAGATGTCAACAACTATTGATAGCCCTTTGTTAATGGTGGAGAACTTTTAAGTAGTTCTTGAGTTGTTGATGAAAGATTGGCGGACAACCTATTCGAGATATTGATTGTACAGACTTCATGAAATGTTTTTATCAGTGGGAAATGATTGAATTTTTGAATATTAGATTATGATTCTCTCTCTTTTAATCAGACCTGAAGATTGGTTTAATTTTATTGGAAATTAAATATCTTACGAGACCATGATCAGATAAGCCCCTATGTTTTTTTGACCATGAAGAGAGGATGAATACCTATAGGCACCAATTGGGTTTCTAAAATTTCTGGACTGACATGATCAATTTATTAAGATGTGAGGTAGAATTTGTGTATAAATAGTGTCCCAAAATCCATATTTTCTTTGTGCAAAGAAAACCATTTTAAAGGGTCAAATCTTCTTTGAACCAAATGGATCAACGAACATATGGGGATGTTTTTCAACAATTACTAATCAGGGAAAATATTGTCAAATCACAGAAACTATTTGAGGAGCTCGTAATGTTGAAACTTTGAAAGCAGTATTGCATGTAGCTCAGACTAGTCTAAAAAAATAGTGAATTTTTAGGAGGTTTTTTTTTGTAAACTGAAAAGTTGGGATGACTTGTTGAGGAATGGATATAATAATAGTATATCTTTTTTCACAACTTGGTTAACTTTTAGTAAGGTAAAGTAAATACATTTTTAAGTTGTTAAATTATTCTTATTACGTGTCCAAGGATAGAGTTTCTACATCCATTTTGTGTTGTTTTGAGACATATTCCACTAGGGGGTGTCCTTTACCCATTGGGTTCCCCAATTATCAGTCATTTCTTGATCCTCGTATGATGCATTAAATCTAAAGGGTTTCTGAACCTTGATAGAACTTATATGACTTTATTAAGTATATGGTTCAAGTGAGATTATGATGTTATAATCATATATAGGATGAATTTCAGAATTCCTAGCTTTCTTATTTCTTTTAGTTCTTGAATTACACATGCTAGTCAGATATTTCAGTTATCAGTTTTACATGCCCTCAGTCAACCAACACCTAAGAAACTTTTGATATCGGCATACTCCAACAAAACTGGTTGGTCTAGTACCTATATCCTGCGAATCCACCGGGTCTCTTTTCTAGATACACTATGAACCAAAAAAAGCAACGAATTGCAACCAGAACACTTTACTAAACATATAATACTGGCGATCCTTGAGAGTGTGCAAACACCTCTCAAATGGACTTTGCTGTTCTGCTCACTCTCTCCTAGAGTTAATGAGGATATCATCAATAAGATGTATAAAACAAGTCAATTTACTATTTAACCCTGTGTTCATCATATCCATGAAGCTATGCAGGAGCCAGAGTTTAATCCAAAACCATAACTATAACTTTCATACTGACCATACCGATTCTGAAGGTTTTGTTTTTTTTTTTTCAAAATGGTCACTAATCTCTAAAACTCTAAGCTGATGATAACCCGATCTTAGGTCTATCTCTTACAAAGGGCTATCACCCTAAGGGGGTGCAAACAAGGTCATCATTAATGTGGACGGATACTTATTCTTGATGTGACCCTTGTTCAACTAAGATAGTCAATGCCCAATCAGAGAGAACCCATATTTCTCATTAGAAATACAAACAGTAGTGTACCCCATGTTTAATACTAGATCTGATGAAGCCCTTATTTAGAAGGTCTATCAATTGCTCTTCTTTTCAATTCCTTAAAGCCTGATGGATTATTTCTGTAAGAATTAATAGAAATAGGCATTTGTTTATCTGAAAGGAGATCAATTTTAAAGTTGATTTTCCTTACGGGAGGGACTCCGGGAAGATCTTATGGAAACACTTCTGGAAACTCAAAAATTACTAGAACTGACTCATGAGTAGGGGTTTGAAGGCTAGAATCGTTAACCCAAACTAGATGATAGATATAAACCTTAGATATCATATTTCTAGCCTCAAGGTATGATATAAATCGACCCATTGTCCCTAAGCTACTACCCTTCAATTCTAAGATTGGTTCATCTGGATACTAAAAATGAACAATCCTAGTTCTAAAATCAACTGAGGCATAACATGAGTGTAACCAATGCATACCTAAGATGACATAAAAGTATACAATTTCTAACTCTACTAGATATACTGAGGTTACTTTCAGAGAGATACCCGTCTAGCTATAACTGGGTCAGCTACTAGAGTAGAGACTGAGAAAGGTTCTGAGAAAGTTTTTGGACTAACACTTAATTGGACTGCTATGTAAGGGGTTACAAAAGAAAGACTAACCCCTAGTTATAATAATACATAAACATCAAAGTCAAAGACTCATAACGTACCAATGACTACATCAGGAGAACATTACTGATCCTGGCAAGCATGAAGAGCATACAACCTTTTTTGGTGTTGACCGCCACCTATACCAGATGAGTTACCCTAATGAGTTGGGGGACTTGATGGTGTTGTTGAATTTGTAGATAGAGCTCTACCATTAACACCTCCTTGACCCTGTCTGAAAGAATAGTCCCTCAACTTGTGACCAGACTGACCACATCCAAAACACCCTTCTTGTCCTGCAAAGAACTCGCCTTGATAGTTCTTACCACACTTAGGGAAAGTGGGATAAGTCTTGGGGCCTGAAACACTTCCCATGGACTTTGTTTCCCTAAGACTTCGTGCCTAGTGCTCTACCATTAGGTCATACCTGTTCTTGGAGGATGGAAAACTAGTTGATGATGGGGCTGCAGCTAAAAAATTATGGTAATTCTGCGAGCGATTTCCACCACTCTATTTTTGCTGAGAATAGTCTTAATTCCCAGTCCTAGCCTTCTTATTTTCCTTAGCTTGTTCCCTAAGTGTATCACCCACAACTTGCTGAGCATGAGTAATAAGCCTAGAGATGTTCATATCTCCAAGTAAAATGGCATTTCTGCACTCAGTTATCACCAAATCCAACACTCCATACAAGAACTTGTTCATCTAAGTGCTGTAGTAAGCAACCATGTGAGGAGCATACTTGGAGTGTTGGTTACACTTTAGCCCATATTCGTGGACTGTCATGTTACCCTGCCTCAAGTTCATGTATTCCACATCCTTTGCCTCTCTCAACTCCATTGGGAAAAACTTGTAGAGAAAAGTCTCACTAAAGCAAACCCAAGATATAGGAGTTTCATTTGCACCCCTATTCTTCTTCCACTGCGTGTACCATATATGAGCAACATCCTTCAACTGGTATGATGCTAACTCAACAAAATCATTCCCAGTGACTTGAATTACCTCAAAGATCTTCTTGATCTCGTCCAAGAAATTTTGAGGAACCTCATTAGTCTGTACACCTAAGAACTCAGGCAGATTCATCCTAACAAAGTCACGGACCCCTGCTCCTACTGATCCACCATTTTCATTCGTATGAGCATTAACTTGATTGTTCTGGTTTGTCATACTTTGAGCCAACATCTGTATGGAATTCCTGAACTCAATATTTGGAACTTCTTGATTTGGGACTGGAGGAGTTGCGTTGGCAATCCTATAATTCTCATTCCTAGCGTTAGATCTACGAGGAGGCATGATCTGTAATGTAGAACGTCAAGTTAGAATGGAATAAGATCATACCATATACACGATAAGAGTAACAAAGAAAGTGAAGGTTTTTTTCCTAGAACACTTCATAGTCTCCCTCTAATTAGATATGGTGCACTTCATACCCATGATAAGGAATCTACTTAGTGTGACTTTTCAGAAATCCTAAGACACTTAAACCTAGTGCTCAGATATTATGTTTTGTCAAGCCCCGGGCTATTCTCGAGACGCGGATGCGAAACCTAGGACCTCTAGTGATCCCAAGCAAACACTGCTGGCATGATCATGAGCATACGAAAGATAACAAACTGATGTGGAAGCTAAATCATAATTTACAATGAAAAGATGGGGAATAACCATATGCTAAAACTTATATAACATGAAGACAATGAGTTTAATACAATGAAGTTACTAACTCAATACTAAGATAAATTTAACTATGTCTAAAATAAGCCTCTAAACTAGACTAGAAATAATGGGACAAGCCCCAACTAAAACTAGCAAAATTAAACTAAATAACTTAAAGACTAAAATGAAACTCATGAATGTTGTCCTCGGAAAAAAGGACTCACCACTGAATCTGATTAAATGGAGATTGGGAAATCGATTTATGCATGATATGGATGCTGAGAATCTTAACCTACATCACGTGAAGATGTAGCGCATGTATGCGTCAGTACTAGAATGGTACTGAGCATGTAGGATAGAATAAAGCTGAAATAATACATAACTCAACAAGCACAAAAGTAAGTATAATAATATGAACATGATATGCTGATTTCAGAGCTAACTAGATGCATTGACCAATTTTTAACATGGTGAAACTGAATAATGATTATACTTATAAACGGTCAATACAGAGAGACTGACTGAACCATGGTAGCTACTAATAACCGATAATAAAACTACATGAGCTTAATGTGGAGTCTGATGTATACGCCCCATCTAGAGGACGCAATGTACCTTACCAAAGGTATAAAGGCATCTAGGCGTGATCACTTAACTGATGCCCACAGAGGGGAGTTACAATATATTTGACAAGTAGTTCTGGGACTATTAGGTACGTTGAACCCTAGTACAACTCGGTATTATTCTAGTCCCATTTATTAATGTAGAAAACAGATTATGTCTTAAAAGTTAAAATGCAAACTGGGAATGCAATATTTAATCTTAAAATGATGCATTAAAAACTGACGCATTTATAATTACATAACTGGAATATCTTACCTATCATGTGTAATTCAATAACTAAAGAAATACAAAGCTAGGTTTCTGAAACTCATGCGATAATCTGAGTAATAACTTTACAATCAAATTTGGAACAATATTTAATAATTCCTGAAGTCTTCGAAGTTTCTAGAAACCCTAGGTAATCATGATAAGAGAATTAAGAACTGACTGAACACTAGGACCCCAATGAGGAAAGGAACCCACTAGTGAAATCTCACATACTCTGGTGATTGACTTTACGAAGAACACTTAGATTTCATGACTGCATCTATTGGAAACTTGTCGATGTTCTTTGAATCTAGGTTTTCTTAACCTTTTTCTCCTTTGTTTCCTATAATTCTTTAACTTTGGATTTTATGATTTTTTACTTAGGTAAGTTTCTTTGTTAGTTTATATCTTTAAAGACTAAATATATTGATTTATGGTCCACAACGACGTCTCTTAAGGGATTAAACAGTGTAACACCAAAGTACCCCTGGGTCGTGTTCGTCGGACCAACCGACCAACCATGACTGACGTCCTTCCGTTCCATCAACGGTCCATCATTTTTGTCCGTAGGTTGGGCTTTTTCAACAGGCCTTTACTAAAATGGGCATAACTCTTTATTCCGAGGTCTGTGTTTAGCAAGGTCGGTTGCTATTGAAAGATAATTCAATTATCAATATGTGGGTAGGTCATGGGATACTTAACTCACTTTGTGCTTAGAGTTATGAGCAATTGAAGTTTACCCAACTATATTTCCACCTTAACTGTTAGCTACTTCCCACCTACGGTCCGTGTTTCCACCTAAGAACTGTGATGGTCATCCGTGGCTCTTGTTAGATAGTGGGTGAAGGGGGTATCGATCGACGGTCACAAACTATGGACCGTCGTCTGACCTATGGAACGTAAGTCAGTACGTACATCAAGACAAAGCCAATTTCCCCCAGCTGAGTTTTTGGGAGTCTCTGATTCCATCGACTATTGTACAGGACGCACAGTGGGTCAGGCTATGGTCTGTCGATGGTCATATTTTTCTGCACCTGCATGTTTTTTAAAAAAAACAGATTTTTCATCTGTTTTTGCTACGGGATGTTAAAAAATATTTGTTCCAAATATAATTGTAAAGTTATTAATAAGTTTATCGAATGAATTTTAGAACCCTATCTTTCTATTTCTTTAGTTCTTTATTTACACATGCTAGGATAGATATTTCAGTTACTTCAGATATACATGTCTCAATTATAAATGCATAATTATCAGATTAAATGTTGAATTCCCAGTTTGCACGTTCAGTTTTGTAATTTCCAGTATATACGGAAATTCAAACATAATCAGTTAACTATATAAATCTATGGGAGAAGTATAATATCAATTAGGACTAGGTTTCAACGTACCCAATTAGTCCAAAAACTACTAGCCAAGTAGGTTGTAAGTCCTCTATGTGGGCATCAGTTCAGTGATCATGCCAACATGGCTTTATACCTCTTGCAGGGTATAATGGGTCTTCTTGATGATGAGTATACATCGGACTCCACATTTAGATCATGTGGTTTTATTATCGATTATTAGTAGCCCCCATAATTCAGTCAGATTCTATCGCATTGACCATTTATAAGTTATATTAGTATTCCTTTCAGCTGTTTATAATTTTTCACTTCAATCAGTTAGCTCAAAATTGTCTAGATCATTTCAGTTATTATTCTTGGCCTTTTGTGCTTGTTTTTCGGTATGGTTTATTTCATCTATACCGTATCCTATATCTCATCCTTTCAAGTACTGACCCATACGTGTGCTACTTCTTCTCGTGATGTAGGTTTAGGTTCTCTACCTCCAAATCACGCTTAGATCAATTTCTTATCTTGAGTTCAGCAGATCCAGTTGTAGTCCTCATTTATTGAGGACAACAATCATGAGTTTCATTTCACTCTTTTAGTCATTTTGTTTCAGTTTTTGATACACTTAGTTGGGGCTTGTTCCAGTATTTCAAACTTAGTTAATTTCAACTTAGTATTGAGTTAATATTATCTTTGTATTAAACTCATAAATTTTCATATATCACAGTTTTAGTATATGAGTATTCCCTATCTTTTCAGTTTAAATTATGATTTAGCTTCTTCAATAGTTTATATTCTTTAGTATGCTCATAATCATGCTAGTAGGGTTAGCTTGGGATCACTTGTGGTCCTAGGTCTTGTGTCCGCATCTCGGGGGTAGCTCGGGGCATGACAAGTAAGGTATATTTACCTCCTTTGGGATGGTTGACATGTAACATTGATGGGGCATCAAGAGGTAATCCTGGCACTATCACCATTGAAAATTGTGTTTGGGATTATTCTTGTGATTTGGTGGGAGCAAGGGGGCTTAGGTTTCTAGAAACAACAAACATAGTTATTGTAGTTATGGTTTCTAAGGAAGGAATTAAATATTGTTTGGTAAATGTTTTTCACCAGTTAAAATGGAATCAGATGCTTTATCATTGATTTATAGTTGCAATGGTGATCAAATTTTTCCTTGGAAGTTACTTTGGAAGTAAATTCATTTATGGCAACAAGAGTACTACACACCTTAATGAAGGAAAATACTCTTGCTGGTTACTTCACTAATTTAACTTCTAATTTTGAAGGTACTTTTGAATGTGAACACTTTCAAGATATACAGGTTGCAAGTAGAAGAACCATTAATACATATAAATATGGCATTCCTTCTCTTAGGATAGGACAATCTATACCTTTTAAGGTTTAGTGGTTGTTCATAAATTATTCTAGTAGTTGGTTATGTACTCATCACCTTGTTTGAATTAGATTCTATTGATTATATATCATGCACCTAGTGAGAGCTTTTAAGTGTCTGTTAAGATTTAAAAAAACCACGACGAGTGAATTTGTATTTTCTTTTATTCTAAATAGTTTATTGACCAGTTCATCTGTGAGTTTAGTTGGATATTCTGACACCAATTGTGTTGATCTCATATGAGTATGGTGTTGGTGCTATACAAGTTTAGGATCAGATTCAATCTCTTTCATTAGTATCTCATCTCATAGATCCAAATCTATATGGATTACTAATATTATCTAGGTTGTTTAAGCCCCATTTTTATGTTTGTAAGAAAAGGTTGTGAATGTGATAATTACTGATAATACAATCTAATGTTTGTCTAATTTACTTATGTCTAAAAATTAATTAGGGATATACATCAGCTCATTTGCTCATAAAGGAGAGGTTGTTGCATAGAGATTAGGATTAGACAAAGCTCTAGTAGAAGAGGTTTATGCTTAATCTTACAAGAATGGATACGCTAACCTAAGCTTATCTTCAACGAACTCTTGAACGATGACGTAAATACGATGAAGAGGCTTAGATCAACCTGATCTGACAAGCATCATGCTTCATGTATTTATCTAGACTTTATTTCTTCTTAGTTCTTCATTATGTTTAACTTATTTTTACTCTAGTAATTTGCAAGACCAGATCTCGGTTGGGCCTGTTCATTTTTTTGGCTCCTTTTGTGTTCATAAAAAATTTGGCAGACATTAACCTTCCCCCCCCCCCCCAAAAAAAAAGAAGTTAACGCCTCTTAAAATACATCTCTAATTTTGATAAAGGTGAAGTTCAAAAAGAATTTTAATAAAATAAATATTTATTCACAAGAAAAAAAAGACCCTAGATTTTTTTGAAAAAAACAATATTCAAGTCAGTAGTTGGTTTTTTTCCCACCTATACCGTCCTTTATTTCGCCATGCTAACTGAGATAGAAGTTTTGGAGAGCCCCATACTAAGTGTCAAAAAAGAATTATGATGAACGCGAAAGGATATTAGTTCTTAATTCGAACTTTTGTCTGTAAAAAGAGAATGTGGTGGTGATGTTAGAAATATCTCATTTTTGCACAACAACTTGCTTAGTCATTTTCGTCCAATAGACCGACTCTATTTTGACCCATTAGGTCATTTTGAGTACATGGTTTACACTCGATTGTTTCTCTTTCGGCGATGTTATTGTCTCTGGTTGGGTTGAACATATACATATATAGTATGTATATTCATTGCTCTAAATATAATTATTGTATCATGTTTCAAGAATTCATGTTTTAATATTTTGTAACTTTAAAGTACTACATATAAGCTTAGATATTATATATATTTAAATAGATATGAAATTATTTACTTCTCAATTTAAGAAATTCATAATGAAAGTTCAATAGTTATCATTTATTTTAGTTCAAGTGTACTTTCTTATTCGAATATGTTAACAAAAAATTTTGATGTGTTCCCTAAGAATATATAACAATTGTTAATCTATCCATTATATTTTTTCTTTTTATAATGAAATTTCTTTTGTATACATCTTCTTATTTTCTTAAACGAACAAATGAATTGTTATTTCTTGAATATTCATTCTTAGACATTCTTGAGTTTCTGACTAATTTATTCAATAGACATTCTTTAGTTCTATGATAATGACACATAATCAAATTAATCTTGGAATATTGAAACTTCTTTAAGAACCTATTTTTCATTAGTTTTTATGCACTGAAAATTGGTAAATAAATTAATTGCAAGTTCAATGCAATTAATAAGGAAAAATTACCTAGTTATATAATAAATAGTAGTACCTATAAACTTTAAAGGTTTAACAAACCATTAATTAACTATTGCGGAAGAAACACCTCTATAACGTAAAAGTCATTGTGTCAAAACTGTCTAATGACAAGTTTAATAACAAGGGTGTACAACCCTGAAACTAAACTTTTCACCTCAACAAATTGTCTGAGTCCGAAAAGAGTTAACTTGAGTCGAACAAGCGTTAATTATACAGGAGCGATGCCCAAAAACATCCTGAAAGAAATTGTTCACCCTTGAATTGGTCTCACGCATAGTCCATTTGAGGTCTATCAGTAGTGTCTGTAGATGCCTTGTCCTCAACACACCTTAGAGCAGGGCGGCAAATAGTCAGTACACAACTATCGTGCACTGATAAGATCTAGGAGGTTTCCATTGAGTATAACATTAATCAAGTCAATACAAACATGCCAAACCATGCACATACCAAAAAAGATTTATAATATTGATTATCAATGCTCAAACAATATCTAATTTATAAAAAAATCATTGGTCTCTAATAACAGCACAAATAAACACTATAGCATATGAAAACGTTGATGCTAAACAATTCAATGTTTATTACGTAACAGGTTCTTGCAACTTCGGAATTCTATAGTAAATTTTGAACTACAGAAGTTCGTGATTAGTAATATAAATTTACAGGGAATATATGTCCTTTTGTTATTTTACATAGATTTCCTGGAAACCCATACATTCTTTTTATTGACTGAAAATATTTTTGGGGTAAAGTGGTTTTAAGATTTGAAAAAATTCATAAGTTTGTATCTCTTTTATTGTTTTTCATACTTTTTTTTAGCTCAAGTGTTAAACGAAAGGCATGACGCCGACCGACATAAGGAAAAAATCACCTGTGAATTGAAATTTGTTTTTAATCTATACAATGTGTTAATTGTGGATAACCTAATTGAGAATATACAAATTGAGGCCTTTTTATGTTGTGTTTGTGTGAAATCCGAAGCTCATTAAGGTTTATTTTTTATATTCTTATTGGAATTGTTTCATTTTAAAACATATGGTTAGTTGATTGCTTTTTTTTTTTGTCTTCGTTTCATTTTAGTATGAAAGAAACAAAAAAAGATAGTTGATTACTTGAAAAGAATATATTTTTCAATAAATTGATGTGTTGCATTTAAACTGTTTACATAGCAAATCAAATATATAATTTTCATTGTGATTTAAAGTTTTTGAAGAACTACAATACTTTTAAATCATGAAACATTTAGAATAAATGAACAATAACTACAATGAAGTGTCGTACTAGTAAATCAAACACCTTATATCAAAATGAGGCCATTTATGATTTTGGTCCCGTAAGAACTATGACTTATGCAACAATTCGCTCTAGAATATTCTATATAAGACCAAAATCTCATCTTATCTGTATGGTACCTAATATTTTGGATATTTATTATTCCTTTGATGGGAGCGTAGTTGTTGTGTTGGTTAATGGAACAAACATATTTTGTGTTTCCATTGTTCCAAGCAATACTTTTTTCTTTTGTATTTTACAAGTAATGATTCTCGAGTTTTGATTATTATTAACCAATTTATTTTATGGGAACTACCACTCGATGATTGGAGGAAGTGAATTCATGGCACAATTTTGATCTGATGACATTACCATTGAGTCTTACCAATTTTCAAAGTTAAATTTTCTTTCGGCCTTCTCTTTCTTTTTGTTTTTGTCAATGAGAGATGCTGCAGTGTGAAAGGATCCAACGAACTGATAGTTTATGTTAAATCATTACGACATATTAACAGACAAATAATAGTATGTGTATTTCTTCTCACAAATTATGATCTTGAATTTAGGGTTTGTTAGCCCTTCAAGACCAAACTGAAAATGTCAATACAATATTGAGTAAGGAAGTAATTTTTTAACGTATGAATCACATCATGTATCAGTCAACAAAAAGATTTATAACTATGTTCCTTGGATTACAAAAGTTGCTTCAACTGAAATGACATATCGACTCATCATACCAACTTTTTTTTCTTCACTACCAAAACTCACTAACACCCAATTCCTTGGGTGTGTTTGGTTTTCATGACAAATACTTTCTTCAAAAGGAAGTGAATTGCTTTCTCAGTTTTCAGGAATGAAGGCCCCAATTTGTATCGGTTCCACTTTGAAATTTCAAAGAACAAGATTTTAGATATGTTTTTTCAAAGGAAAATAATCAATCTATTAATCTTGGTATACTTTTCAATCTAGAAAAGGGGAAAATTATATGTGATCCGATTGAATGGTAAAATGACGGTACATGATGTTTTAATCAAATTAGGAAGGAGGAAGGAGTAATGGTTTTATAGGTGCCCACAATGCCTAAATGAGGTGATGGTTTTTAAATTCACCACTCTACACCATTTTCGATATTAAGAGGCCATGTACTTATAGTTTTATAATTTTATATAACAAACACATCGGCAAAGAGGTACACTTTACAACAGGGTGTTTTGGTTGTCTCAGAGGTTAAATACAAAAATGGTAGTAGTCTAACATATAAGTAGCATCCCAAATTATCGTCACCGTACAGATAAACATCATCCATCTATTAATAAATATTTCTAGTTGGCAAGGAAAAACCAAATAGAGAACATAGGAGAATCGCATTGTCTTTTTCTGCCAATCAACTTCCTTGTAGACATCTATAGCTACACGATAAGCAGAATTTTATCTAGTATTTTGTAATATTGGCTCTTAAAAGCTGATAGGCTTTGAACTAGATTTGACATAAAATATCCTACCACTACAGTCACGATCACCTAACAAAGCTTAATATATCCAAAGAGTATAAAAGCAGTTTGAACTAAACAATCATGTAATATTAAACATCATTCTCAAGTGGAGACTACAGTTATTTTTAAATTCCTCTGCTAGAAATTTTCCCTAATCACTCTTTTAAGTTACTGTCTCCTAAAATATATCTCTTTTTTTTTTTTTATAATGGAAAAGTTAAAATGATTTGTGTTTATTCACATATCCATCGGTACCCTGGGAAGTTTTACTTCCTCAAATTCACAAATTCCTTTACTCACTCCTTTTGTGTTACATTCAATACTGAAATAAGCAAGGAGGGTATTATAACTACCTAAATGCAAAACACTCCCCCTAAAAAAAAGTAATTATTTATAAAAGTTCGTTATAAATGGAATTGATTAATAATAAACATAAAGATTTGAGCAAATTAGAAGATTTGATCATTGGTAAAGGTATCATCCAATTTCCAGAACATTAAACTACACATCAATGTAAAACTATAAGTTAAGAGATATCCTAGGCTTAGCTCAAGAAACAATTAATCAAATATGACATGCCTCGACACAAAAAACAGCCCTCAGTATTTATTCTTGATCACTGCCCCACCTGCAACATAATGGCAAAAACTTCTACTCCCCTCCAGGGTATTTATAATGAGTGTTTAGATTCAGGGTGGATAATTTTATATATTATATTGGTTTAGTCATTAAATGTTTGTTTGTTGTAGAATTCCTTTACCCAAAGAGCTTTAGTGCCTCAAAGTCATTTTCAATTCCCTAACATATCATGTTGGCGAAACACTATTTTCCATTCACAAATTTATTAATTATCTCTACTATAACTATGGCAACCCTTGTGTTGTCCACAAGTATAGAAAACATAATTGATAACTTTTTCGAAAGAAAACTAGAGAATAGTGAACGTTATTATGTTGAGGGAAAATTAAATCTCTTTGAGGCATTGGAAGACCTCTATAAAGATTTTGAAGTATTGAACGAGAAAGAAAACAAACAAATACTAGTTTATAAATTTGTGCACCCCGGATCAATAATACTTCCAGGTAAACACATGGAGGACCAAAACCTGGCAGTATAGTTGCAGTAGGGGAAGTTCTAGAAGAAACAAAAAGTTCTACTTTGATTAAGCATTAATGTTGGATTGATTTGTTTCCCTTGAGATAGAAAATGTGGAGTGTCCTTGAACTCATAATTATAATGGAAATGGTAGTTGAAGTTCTAGATATTTGAGTTAAGCATTGAAATGACATCCAATTGTCAAAAATTTTAAGATGATAAATTATCTTCATTGTTATTAAGTCAATTCTCAATTATCTCCAGTTATCCATTTATACAATAGTTTAGATCACAAAATTATTCAAGATTTTTGGAGTTCTTATGAAATTAATGAAGTTTTTTGTTTGTTTCATCTTTAATATTTATCATATATCATGAATTGTCTAAATTAGTAAATCAATTGAAGCCTTTCCTAAACTAGTGAACAAAAAAAGTGATGAATCAAAAAGAAAACATAGAAATATACGTAGGTATTAAGTATTTAAATGCAAGACCATTACCCTAAAAAAACCAATTCACGTATAAAAATTTGTCTAAAGGAATGAGTCGATAATAAATATAAGATTACATTTTTTAAAATAGAAGTTCATCATTTGTAAGGTTACCTCTAATTTAAAGAACACTCACTCCAAAAATCAAAGTAATTATTAATGTTTTATAAAGAATCGTCTCTTCTTGCTCAAATACAACATTAACTCAAATTCTAATGCTCGACCCCAAAATAGGACCTCCTTAATTCTTCATATTTTTCTCCAGCTGCAAACTTAATAGCCAGATTCTACTCCTCCAGGTATTTCTCATGATGCGTGTTTATTGCGCGGGTATAAATCTTACACATTATATTGATTTTCTCATTTAATTATTGGTAATTTTTTAACAAAGATCTTTAGGGGCTACAAAGCCATTATGTTCCCTATGCCTAAATCATTTTGCCTATCCTTACTTCACTTCAAAAAATGTATCAATTATATCTACGATACTTGTGGAAATTTTTGTTTGCCACAAGTATAGAAGTATAAATGAGAAATTTTCAAAACAAATCTAGGTTAGTAAACGTGTTTTATGTTGAGGGAATTATCAAATGTTTTTTTAGGAATGGAAGCTCTTCTATAAAGAAATTAGAAGTGTGCAAAGAGAAAGAAAACAAAAATAAATATAAGTTTATAGTAGGATTACGCACCCCAGGATAAGAAATCCCAAATAAACACATGGACGAACAAAGTGGGAATAATGTAGTGGGGGGGGAAGTGGGGTGAATGGTGGCTATTCCCAATAAGGACGCGATTGATTCCTCGACGACGGTCGTTTCTACGGCGATCAGTCTTGGTTCCCGGGTGCTCATTGTTCCTAGTTGAAAATAACAGAAAAAGACGACTGGCAACGAAGCATGTTGCGACGGTCCGTCACTGTTGCAAAGGGCCGTGTATGTATCGTCAGTGACTGACCTGCAGAGTAGAGTAATTTTGTGCAGAATTTCCTGGTGAGGTGCCTGCAAAAAATTAAAAAACACATTAGTAGAAATGCATGATTATTAGAATAAAACTATAAGTATTGGGTTCCCTCCCAACAAGCGCCTGATTTATTTAATGTCGCGCGCCACGACGGAGGACACTTGATTACGCAGCTTCATCCAAGTATGATCTCTCACTTCATTCACAATGCAGTATCCCAAAATAGAGTTTATCATTCTCCTATTCACCTTTAAACCTCACACCTCTTGGGTTTTTTTATTTAAATCAACTGCCTCCATGAGGGAATCTTGGGTGATCAAACGTAAGGGCTAGTACATTGGGACGAGCTTGCACCGGAAAAGGACAAGGAAACCCAGATCTGTCTAAAAGCACCAAATCCCAACCATTAAACTATTGTTTTGCCACTTTTTTGTTCATTCTCCTTCTTTCAACTTTCTTTGGGGGACATGGCGGATATGATTGGATCTAACACTATGCCTCATGGTCCTACACACGTTTGAAAGGTTTGCTCTGATTGTTCACACCGACATTATCTACACCTTTCTTATATCAACAAAAGGCTCTACATTGTAGAAAGAATGGCTTCCAAGACTAATAGGCACTTCAAAATCGACTTCCACAATCAAGCAATAACCCAAAATCTGCCGGGAAATATTGAATGACTCAAATTTTCCCACTAGCACATCATGGGTATCCTATAGGCCTTCCTTTTTCACTGTTCGATAAGCCATCAGTAGCCGATCGCAGTGGTTGTTGGGTCACCCAAACTCAACTTCTTGTAAATCGAGAGGAGGCATGAGATTTTATGTTCCCCCCAGATCACATAATGCTTTCGACCAAAATGTAATGCCCCGATTGTACAAGGGAAAGTGAACGCACCCGGATCTTATTTTCTTTTGACGAGAGCTCATGTAGCAAATAAAAACAATTGATGCGCCTCATCATCATCTCAAAAAGTGACCGATCTTTTCTTTGTTGTAACCATATCTTTCATAAACTTGGCATAACCGGGCATTTTTTCCGAGATTTATAAAGGGACATTGATTAGAAAGCTGCTTCATATTGTTATAAAACGCCGATATTTTACCATACCTCGGATCTTTTTCACCTAATCTCTGGAGGGAGGGCAAGGGTGGTGGTTGTCTAGGCATGGGAATTACCTTCATAGGGACTTCGACTTTTTCGGGTGATCTCTTGATGCTTCACCATACCTTTAACACACATTATCATCATCCTTTGCTAACCTTTTCCTCATCTAGACGGCATAGGCGGGTGGGTCAATGGTTTGCTTACCACCACGAGAGTGATAGCCGTTACAGATGTGCATTCATTTTCAAGATTTTGGACAGTGTTGCTAGGAAGACGTGGAGGCTTTGTAGTTGTGTTCACAATCGCAGATAGTTTGGCCATTTGCAACTCAATTTGCTTAATCGATATATATTGCAGTTGTAGCGACTTTTTGTCCCCATACTTTCTAAATATACCTTAACTCTTTAATGTGCTCATCACTAGCATCGAAAACTCCTCATAATTTGTGCAACAATCCTCAAATAGCACCTACTATTCCCTCCACCCATCCTTAGGAGCAATTAACGATGTTGAGGAGGGAAATAGGCCCAACCTACCTTTATGTTACTATATAGTACCAATGTGGAAGTTGTTGTCGCGGTTTGGTTGTTGAGTTTCCATCTAGGACATAAGACCCTCCACGGTTGTCGGTGTTCTCAGTACCCTAGATCCGACCTGGTTCCCTGGACCTTGCGCCAATTATCCTTGATTTGAGCCTCCTTGGGCGCTTGGGGTCGGGGAAACCCCCGTATGCTCATTACTGCATTAGAAGTCTCCACATTAATAGCATCTCATTAGGAGGTGAGGTGATGGTTTAGGCAAATAGTTACCTCCAAGTGCATTTAATCTTTTCTGCACCCCCAGTGACAGGTTTTTTTCTTATTTAGACCAACCAAGACTCAGTTTCATCTGAGCCATTCTTAAGAATCTCAATCTGTTGATGGGTTGTGAGTGGTGGACTGTTACCTGCGAAGGATTTCTCCCGGTATCTGTTCCTAATGTAGTACTACAAGCTTTATATTCCGGGAGATTTCTCTAATTTTTCAGCAATCTAGCTAAGGACACTCAACCATAAAAATCCAAACTATATAGGTCAACACGCGTTATTATTATCATCCTGTCACTAAAGAAAGTATTCCCGTGACTAATTAATCTAGCGGCCGGATTTGGGACGCTCGCAAGACGAGCGTGAATCATCCGAAAAAGCAACTCACTTTATATGACTTCCTGGTGGTAGGACACAAGTTGTTCTTATATACTAGTGTGTGGTTTAGTTTCGTGGACTACCGGATGATAGTAGCATGTAAGAAACATCCCTTAGTTGGTTCCAAGTGAAAAATTGAGTGAAGGGGCTCGTAAACCATAATATAGCGCCTATCCCGTCAGGAGATGGACTGATGAGAGAGGGGAAACACTCTAAGCCCATTAATCCAAGCCAAGTTCCGGCCTCCACTACACGCTTTACACCCTGCCTTACATAGCTAATATGGTCATGTGGATCCTCAGAAGCTTAGCCTTAAAACAAAACTCTGGAGCAGTGAGCATTTGCACGGCTACAGGTACCACGAACGGTTTGTGTGGGCCAATTTTGTAGAGCAGGGCAAGAAAAAGTTGCCACCACTGCACGTCACGCTCGCAAAGGACGAAAATGTGTGACCGTCAATCTTGTTTGTCATAGCCTCTGTAAGTTGAGTGGGGCAGTTGAGCGGGGATTTTGTCACCTAGTTTGGTGTTGCAACTGGAGCATTAGGCAGCGGGGTGCCCACTGGGGTGGGAGCTTGCGGAAAACATTTGACAACGGAACACATCACGGTACTAGGATTTTTCTTGTGTTTGGATCATTAATCATTTATTCCCAAAGTGTTTATATTCATATTGCGTAGTGTAGCTCTTAATTCGTGATATAGGGAAGGAAAAAGGGGGTTCTCTTCATCTCGTGTAATTTCGGCATACAAGGAAGGACGGTTCGCAGGAATCAAAAACAATTAAAAACAATGTAATCATAAAATTATTAAACTACTAAACTATTAGTAATAAGTTATGTTATCTCTATAAGAGAAGGGACTAAACTCTATGCTACGGCGGCACGACACAAAAATGTGATACGCTAAAAAACGTACATACTCAAATAAGACTAGTAAAGCGGTGTGTCAAGTAAAGTACCAAACTAGTCGACGGTTATGGGATCGTTCACACGAGGAGGAAACAATAGGTTGACTTAACTCAACCTATAAATACTAGTGTTCAGTGTAAATTACTTCCGGGGAAAGACAAAAACTGATGAAAAAGGGGGTTTCATACAAATAAATAAAAATAACTAGCAATTAATAAAGGAGACAACTAACAGCTTCGAATGGGTTGGAGTTAATCATTAATCAAAGTAACTAGGGTTTACGTCGTTCCCCACAGTCTAACTCGATAAGTTAACTATAACAATTCTTTCCTAGTGATATTGCATGCAAAGTGATAAGTTATGTATTTCTAAAGCGTGGTCCGGCATCTAGAAAATGGAACTCCGAACGTGGGTCGGGCTCTGTGTGTTGTTAGCCTAACCCTTATTGTACCGCAGAGGAAGCAGCGGGAGTGGAGTAGGGCACGAAACGGGAAGAGTTACCCAATAATTACTAGCCTATTAGATCGTATAAACTAAATCTATGTTGATAATCTTTTCATTTATCTACCTCCTTGGTCCGGGGAAATAGCATTAAGGCCGAGTTTAACGTGGTCATCCAATTTAAAAAGACTCTAAACGAAAGAAAGAGAACAAGAATTATCATACCTGAAGGACACTATTAAGAATTGTTATTTTTGTTTAGGTATACTGTCATTATTAGCATATGGTTACCATAACCCTAGTTATGATTTAGGTACCCATAATCATAATTACACTAATCAAATATGTGAATAGAAGTCATGTACTTACCTATCAATGGGAAAAATTAAAATCCAAAGTTTGCTTGATTTATCAACAACAAATCACCAACAATCAATTCAAAGAATCTCAAAAATTCTAACAATATTCAAACGTCTTAATTTGATCCATGAGTCTAACTAATAAGTAAGGTTTACCAATAATACAAAGTTCTAACCTCAGAAACGATTCTTTTTTTGGTGTTTTGGTTTTTCAAACTATTAATAAAAAAATAAAAACTAATAAAATAAGGGACTGTATTTGCTGGATATCTGTCAAAAGCAGATGGGTGTCAACGACAAGATGCGAAGGTGAGTAACATGGTACAAGAAGGACCCAATCTGGATTACGTTCATAAAATACTTGTGCATTTGCTTCTACTGCTTTTCGTATTACCTCGACGCAGGTATGACGGAGTTACGAGCATAACGGTCCATCAGGTCTTCGTTTCCAAAACCTTGAATTGGAATATGGGTACGGGGGCTACTTCTCTGATCTACATGAAGAACCTGCACGACGGGCCTTCATGGCGACGACGGTCCGTCACGCTTTCCGTAACCCCACACTTGGTCAGACTTCCCCATCTTCCTTCAGCAGCTGCACTACGCTGTCACCTACGGACCGTCACAGGCATGACGGACCGTCACAAGCTCCGTAGGTGGTCTCTTCTGCATTTCTTCGCTCAGAAACTTCCGTATTGATCTTTGGACAGATTTGCTGCAAATAAAGAGAAACTTATATAAAAATTAGCACAAAAAGGCTTTTGGACACACTAAACATAAGGAAAAAGCATTAATAATACCGTGAAACCACTGTATATCAGTAGAAGAAACAAAAAGTTCTACATTGATCGAGCATTTCAAGTTAGATTTAATTGTTTTACCTGAGATTAAATCTGAGGAGAGTTGTTGAACTCACAATTATCATGGAGTTGGTAATTGGAGTTCTTGAAATTGGAGTAATGCTTGGAAATTACTTAACAGTGGTCGAAACTTTTAATGTGATCAATTATTTTCCTTGTTTTTAAGTCAGTTGTCGTTAATCTTCTTTTATCCACTTATACAATTTTTAGATCACAAAATAGAAGGTTTTAGAGTTTTTCATAAAATTAAGTATGTTTTTTAGTTTGTTTGATCATTAATATTTATGATATTATGAGTTGTTTGAATTTGTAAATCAACTAAAGCCTTTTCTAAACGAGTAAACAATGAAAGTGATGGATCAATGACAATACTCTTGCACTAGTTAAAGTTCAGTGATGATTCTAACACTAGGGAGGTTGGTGCATTTACATGTTACACCTGAGCTAGTTGCCTATGAGATGCTGAAATATTTTTTAATGATATTATAACACACCTATTAACATTTAGTTTTATTTTATGTTGATTAGAATGTGACAGAAGATTTTATGCATCCTTAAAATTTGAATATGGAAAATCTAGAGGAAACACAATACGAAGAAATTTTTTCAAGGATTTGATATAGTCCTCTCTTAAAATTGATAGGTTGTGTGAAGTAGATTGACATCAAATGTCCTATGCTGGAATCATGATAAACCGAACCTAAAATAATTTAGTGCCAAGTGTAAATAAAGTGGAATGAACAATAGGAATATTCAAATCCTTCTCATGTGGATACACATGCTTGCTATTTTAATTCTTCTGGATGAATGTCATCCCTAATCACCTCTTGAATTAATTTATGCAAGTGTTAGAATGACAATAATTAATATGAACAGGTCGGAGTTGATAGTATGACAAAAATGTAGGTGTGAAAACATAAGTGATGAGAGTAAATTTGATGAGCCGAATAGTTAAATTTAATGACAACCAAGAGCATAAAGGCAGAATAGTAAAAATTTGGTTTCCCCTCAAAAGGTTTTTTGCATGATATAAAAACTCATCATTCATGAACATGATGTTATTGGTAGCACAAAAGGGTCAAGCAATAGGGCTTCAGGAAAATTATTGTTTCAATAAAATAAAATAGATGATATATGCCTATTGAGCAGATATGTCTCCAAAATTGATTAAAATCTACCAAAACAGGGGAAGAAGCAAGAAAGAAATTAAGATTACATCATCCAATAAATAAATAGATGAGATGCAAAAATCTGTTAATAATTAATGAAACTCAATTGTTGAACATTCGGTCTGGAAAGTCCCAAGAAGCCTTTCCGCAACAAGTGCAAATATGCATAATTTTCAATAAATGTCATTTATTAACTTTGTGGGAACCATTTCACATGTCCAGCTAATCAACAAGATAGAGAGTAAGGTTAAAATGACCTAGTTAAGTAAATAAAATGAAACATTTGGTGTTTCACTAATTTAGAGTCGGATGTTACCATGGTGGTGGATACTAAGCAACAATTTACAACGTGTTTAACACAAAAACAACAGTCTGATAGATTTCATGTCACATTAGTCTACGTTAAAGGTAATGTTTAAGATAGACAAATGCTATGGCTAGATATATTAGATGACAACTATTTATAGCTCTTTTTTAATTGGTGGAGACTTTAATTTAGTCTTGGTTCGAGATATTGATTATGAATACTTTAACACATGTATTTAGAGTTGTAATTATCAGTGATCAATTAAAAGGCAACCCTTTAACCTGGTGGAATAAAAGAGTTGGAAATGATTGTTTTTTTGAACGATTAGAGAGTTGGGATTCTCTCATATCCGCATATGACCAAACATGAGTTAATTTGTATGGAAAACGAACATCCTGCAAGCAAGAAAAGAACAGGATCAGATCATTCCCCTAGTATTGAACCATGGAAGAGGGGGGATGAAGTCATAAAGGAAACATGAGGTTTGCTTATGTTTGGACTGACCATGATCAATACATTAAAGGAAGAGTTGTGTGTATTTTCTTGTAAAGAAAACATCAGAAGGGCAAAATTTGTTTTGCCCAAATGGAGGAAAGGAGAGCGGTATATGGTGATTAACAGCTCAGCTACTACGAATTAGGGAAAGTTGTTTTTTAGCGCCAATGATCAATGAAAACTATGTTGAGGAAGCTCGAATGATGGAAAAATAAAAAAATATTGCATAGAGTCCAGGCTAAGTATAAAAAGTACTTAGATTTTGAGGTGGTTTTTTGGCCTTAGTAAGTTGGGTATGGCTGGTTTGATAGTGTAGATAGTATTACTCATTCTAAGTCTATTATTCATACTAAATTGTCTTGTTGCCCAAAAATTACCAAGTTAACACCTTTGCAGACTTTAGATCAATCTGTTTGAATAATATGATCAAAAACATTCTATCTAGAGTAGTTCATGAATGAATATAAGGTATGTTCCCTAAACTCATCTCTACAAATCAATCTGACTTTATAGAAAATGTTTTCTTAACACAAAGATTGTCATAGAAATCAGGAAAGAGAGTGAGCCTTCTAATATTATAATTAAGCTTGATATGACAAAGGCTCATGATAGAGTATTGTGGTTCTTTATATGAAAGTGTTGATGAAGATGTGTTTTTGTTAATTTGAGGTGGATTTATATTGGAGGTTGCTTGCAAACATTTTGTATTCAGTTGTTATAATGGGATGTCACATGGGTTCTTTCACTTTACTAAAGTGGGTGATGGAGTGAAAAACTTGGTGATCCACTATACCCGGGCCAGTTTTAATCTAGTATGCGCGCATTTAATTAGATTCTTAAACTCTTAATGTAAGGATATCTATTGGGGTTATGATATGCTAAAATGGATAGAGGAGATGCCACCCCTCTGTGCAAGAACTTGAATGACCCCGTTCCATACTTGGCTGTGTGTTCCCCTAAACAAAACTATGTCCAAATTGCTCGGAGGTGATTTACTATAAGCTCTATTTCGGCGTCTTAGGCGAAAGGTCTGAGGGTGTCTAAACATCGGCGGAGGAGCGATGTAGGTCGGCTGTATGAACGGGGGGGGGAGGTATAGAGAGAGAAGGGATAGAAGGATGAGGGTAATCAGGGAAGAATGGGTGGACATGGCGAGTACGTAAGGTAGGAGAACAAGAAGTAAGAGTACCAGTTATAAACAACTTGCTTCTGCAGATAGTTCTATAAATTTGACAATCTCTAATAGATATCATCCGCAAAGATCATGTCAATTTTAAAGAAGTATGAAATTCAGTCAGGACAGAAAATTAAAAAGATAAAAGTACCTTGTGTTATACACAAATGAAGCAGTGCCGCACACATTGTGGTTAAGATTGTACAAGCGTTAATAAAAGCAGATTACACTCAAGTATTTTGAGGTGTGTGACGATATAAATAAATGGAAGAGGAGGACCCAGGCGGAGCATTAGTTTGATCTATTAAAGGGCAAATGTGAACTAAAAGCCTGGAATGGAAAAATGTTACCCTATAGAGGTAATGAAGTTCTAATCAATAGTGTTTTGCAATGTGTTCCAATTCACGTCTTGTCTGCTAGTCTTCTTGGAATTAAACCTGCCACAATTTGACAGAGATTAGCGGCTATATGAATTAATATTTTTTGGATAATGACAGAAAATGCAAATGTTGTTGCCTCCATATGTAGTGGATCATTTCAAAAAGGATCATGTCAAATCTTCCATGGATCAAATTAGATAGTCAGATTAAAGTGATAAACCATGGTGCACATTCAATTTATGGACAATTTCAGTTAAAATTTCATGGAATAATATAAGAAAGAGAGCAGAGGAAACAGAGTCTTATTAGAACATATGGGTACAAGGCATTCCTTTTATGATATCGTTCTTAGCTTTTAAGGTGTGGAATTTTTTTTACAGTGGATACTTAAATGACACAATGGTTGCTGCGAGGTTCAAACAGATGAGTCTGTGGATCACTCACTTAAAAAAGGAGAAGTTGCAGATTCTTTATGGAGATATTTTGTTGGTGCATTTGGTCTTTTGGTACCATGGGTTCAAATGAAACATGGTTTGATGAAATGGTGGGATGTTAAAGATAACTCTAGGCAAAAGATGACATTTAATGCAATTTGGAATGTCATCTTATGGTTTCTTCGGAAAAGGAGAAATACCATTCTACGTTCTTCTTACTCTACTAATAGAGTTATTTGGGATATTTCCAACACTACAAAGAATTTCATTAAGATTAAATTTAAATATCCCAATATTCCAAATAATTGACCTCAGATGGTTGTTCTACTTGATAGTCTCAGTCCTAGTTTTACATCTAGGGTTGTAAGGTGGAGTTACCACCTTTGGGATGGTTGAAATGTAACATTGATGGGGCATTAAGAGGTAATCTTGGCTCTAGCACTATTGAATTTTGTGTTAGAGTTTCTTTTGGTGATCTCTTGGGAGCAAGGGGGGCTTAGGATCTAGCACTATTTAAACTTTACTCTATACCTATGAAGGTTCAGTGGTTGTTAATGAATTCATCTAGTAGTTGGTCATGTACTTTTCACCTTGTCCTAATTAGATTCTGTTGGTTATGTATCATGCACCTATAGAGAGCATTGAGGTTTTTTTTATGATAAAAAAAACCCAGGACGAGGTAATTTGTATTTTCTCTTGTGCTAGATTGTTTATTGATCAATTTACCTATGTATTTTTTATGGTGTTGGTTTATATAGTTTTAGGCTCAGATTCAATCTCTTACATTAGTAGTTTTTCTCATAGCTCCAAATCTAGATGGTAGTATTAATCCTATGTGTGGTTCAATCCATAAGATATGGATTAAATAGGAGAGATTACTAATAGTATCTAGGTGGGTCGAGCCTCATTTTCCTTTTATAGATAGAAGGAATTGATAAACATTAGATAAGAAGACCGTAAATAAGTTAGTTTGATTTACTTACCTCTATGAATCAACTAGGTATATAATTTAATTCAGTTGTTCGTCAAGAAGAGGTTGTTGCATAGAGAATCAGAGTTAGACAAAGATCTGTAGATGTGGGTTATGCTTGATATTTACCAGACTAGAGTCGCCTTCCCTATCTCCTATCCAACGAACTCCCCAACGACGACTCAAATGACATGAAGAGTCTTAGAGCCAGCCTTTTCGCTAACAAGCTCAAGCCTCAAATTCTGGTTAGACTGATTTCTTATAGTTTGTTTATCAGTTTAGGGTTTTTTTTGCTTTAGTTCGTAGGAATTGTCTTGACCAGATCTCCCATTGGCCCTTTCTTTTTTTTATCCTTTTATATTAATAAAAATTGGCTCATATCCATCTTTTAAAATCCAAAAAAAAAAATGTTTTTAATACCTCTTAAATTATATCTCGAATTTTGATAAAGGTTAAATTTAACATTATTTTAAAAAGATAATAATATTTATTCACAAGAAAAGAAAAAGTCCCTCTGTTTTTATAAAAAACAATTAGTTTCATAACTACCAGGGATCGCGGATACCACCATTGACTTTATTTATGTCCCACTCAAAGGGATTAGAAGTTTGATTGAACTGAGAGATAGGTCAAATTGGAAACAAGCAGGGAACAAGACCTATTCAAAACTTGAGTGAAATAGAGCACAATCATTAAAAGGAAGGAGAGGAAAGTCTACTGACGCTCCAATAGAGAGGATATCACATAGGCTCAAGATAAGAAATTAGAATGAATGGCGCAAGGAGATTACTCTTTACTTTGAACTTTGTCCTTTTAACAGAGAATGCATTGGTGATGTTAGAAAACTATCGTTTTGGAACGACAAGTAGGTCAGTCATTCCCCTCCAAGAGAAACTCTGTAACGACCCATCAGGCCCTTTTGAGTACTAGAGTTTATTATTTACTAAATAACTTTAGGTACATTCTTAATACATATTTTGGACTATTTGTAAGAATTCATTTAATTTGTGGTTAAAGAAAAATTAATTTTAAATTAGTATTGGACAACTATCAGAACTTCTTTATTATAATTAATCAAATAAATAAATAATAGTTAGTATATAATATTATAAAATGAAAAAGAGAAAAAAAAAGGGGAAAAATCAGTGATTGGGAGGAGACAAAAGATCTAGAATTCACGTACAAAATACACCCTAGATCTTTAGTATATTACGATATATGGCGTTGGATAATGAATATATTAGATGGGGAGGGAATGTAATTCTGATGTGAATTTGAATTGCTGAATCTACAAGGTTACTATATGCATCTCTTTTTACAAATGGTTACGAACTATCAGTTCAAAGATTGTTTGTCATTAGAGAATTGACATTCATTAGGATTGATTTAGGTAGTAGTCATTCAATGTAAATAGTGTAGAGTCTTGATTAGAGTGTGTTTCGTAAGTAGGTATTTCAAATATAACTTATTGTGTTCATCATATCATACTATAGGTTTGAGTTATATTGAGAACATAAATTATATAGTAATTGCCATTGTAGTATATGAATTCCGTTGGGATTATGTTACTTGACGAATTAAGCATCTGCAATCCTAGGCTTTACATTACTATAAGAACGAACGGAAGTGATTTGTATAGTTGGTATCAAAATTTAGGATTTTTTAATGAAGTTATGGATGCGTTTATAGACTACAAAATATAGTATATAGATATCTATGGACTCATCTCCTTATGAATATTGTACACTGGAATAGCTCAGAGATGTTCTGAGTCATTAAGAATAGAAAAAACATTAGGGACTTAGCTTCCTTTACTTAGAGGAAGGTGGGTTATGATTTTTTTTTGGGTGATAGAGAGCACCTCTAATACTTATTATAATCTTGAGTAATTTGAGAAAATTTCTATGTACGTTCGCTCAAATGTTGTGATTTAGCTGATCATGGTGTTGTTTTGTTTGGTCTGTGTAATCCCAAAATCGCGAAATATATAATCTTGAACTTATTTTTTTAAGTGATTCCTTGAATAAAGAAGATTTTGTGAATGTTTTAATGAAGTGTTTTTTATCTAATATGTTCAGATTAGAAAACCAAAAACAATAAAGAAGTAGAGAAAAAACAGAGAACGAATCTAAGTCCACAGAACATGTCGTGTGTCCTTAAAAAACTTAACCCATTAAGTAACCTAGGTTGCACATTACTTCTTCCCAATATAAAATGGATTAACCATTAAAAAAGTAGAAGAACCTCAAACTACAGTAATTTCAACAAACTCGAAATAACACCAACAAGTCAGACACAGACACAATCGATCAATTTAGTTTTGTAAGAAATATATGCATAAGAAGGGAAGAATTCAATGCAGAAAAATTAGAGAAAGCCTCTTTATTTATAGCCATCAAAGGATAAAGGTCACAACTTTTAGGAAAGAATATAATCTTTCTGAAAAGTCACAACACTTTGAAAAATGCACAACCTTTCAAACAGTCAAAGCCGTTTAAAAGGACACGACCTTTCATAAAGGTTAAAACCCTTCGGTATTGTCACAATCCTTCAAGAGAGTAACAATACATAATTTCTTGTTCACATCTTTAAAGCACAACAATCCCCCACATGAATATTTAATGAATATTGTTAAAATATATGAATGAAAAACTGTGCGATTCGTAAATAAGGATTGATTTCATCTGGAAAAGTGGTTTTCTCTTTGAACTTTCTATGATGAACATATCTCAGATATACTCGATCAACAGGAATATTTGATATATTTGAACCGTCAAGATTTGGAGTATAGACACACAATATAAGTCACACAATAGACCCTTTAGCTGATTTTATTTCTCATTATTTTGTTCGTTTTATCCATGAACACGTCTCGACTTATAAGTATGTAAAGAACTAGCCTTACTATAGTCTTCTTGAAGCGGCTTACAATTCACACTTATAAAGGGATTTGCGAATGTGTTATCTTGTGGATACACTATTTGATATACCATGTATCAATTTCATAAGTCATTAAAAAGTCTTAATGTATAAGTTATTGTTACTAAACATTTTATTATCAAGAGAATGTACGATAAAAAAGTATTTTCACAATGTTGAATTTTCATCAATGACTTTATTTGATCTCCTTGAACCTAGATCTTAGGATCCGTGTCTTCTTGGTAAAGTTACTGCTACAATTTTTTGTCCTCGGACATAGTCTCATTCCCTCTGATAATCTATCAACCTCCTCTCTAGTCAAGCCTTTTGTCAGTGGATCCGACACATAATCCTTTGAGTTTACATAGCCAATCATGATAATTCAACTACAAAGTAGTTTCTTTAAAGATATTATGTCTACATTATATATGATTATAATTGTCGTTATAAATAATTATGCCATCCATCTATTAACAGAACTCTCACGTGTATGCGTAGTAGTGCTAAAAGTTTGGGTAAAAAATCGTTCAAAAAATTTCGGAGTCATTCAACTTGTTAATAAACCTTATCTTGAGAGATAATCATCGATTTCATAATAGAGGGCATATTTGTATTTGGAAGATATACAACAGATCGATCTTCCACAAAGAGAAAATATACTTGTGGATTTTACTTTATTTGACCTGGTGATTCACTTTGAATCACTATATTATCCTAGTGCGTTTGAATAATAGTATAATGAAAAAAAATTTAACTATCTTTAAAACACTCCAAAACTCTTTTCATATTCATTTAATGAGTTTGACTGAGATTACTTGTAAACTGATTTATTACTACTCACAAATGCTATATATTATTGTGGACATTTCATGACCTATATCATACTTCTCAATACTCTAGCTTAATCAAATTCTTAGTAAATTTTTACTTGATTCTTTTGAAGTACAAAACTCACATTTATTGAAGTCTTCACCATATTAAAATTCAAATACTTGAACTTGTCAAGTACCTTTTCAATCAGATAATAACTTCAATGACTATTATATTGATGTCACTTTCTAGAATATGCTTAGTAGCATTTATGTAGCAATGTTCTCTTTGGTATGTGAACAGGTCATTACTAAAAACAAACATCGCCTTATGATTTGAAATGTGTAATGTAAAACATTACTCACATTCATTAATTCTAATTCACTTTTCGACATAGTTTGGTCAAACAATGCATGTAATTATTTGTGCCATTTTTTTAGTCCATAAAGTACTAACACGTTTAAAACTTTCTGTTCTACCAGAAACAAGAATCACTTCGTGTTGTCTATGAAAAGTTCTTCTTCCAATTAACATTTTTTAAAAAAAATATTTTCAGCTTTTGACAAATTTTGGGAGGTTTTTGACGAGGTCAATACAACATTAGAGAAACAAAATATTTGAATTAATGTACTCCTAGTAAGTGAATATTTAATAATAAGCAATGCCTTCTTATTGTCTTAAGATAATGAAAATATATTTTTCTTTGTATTTGTTAATAGTTCCATCAACTTTTTTTTTGTAGATCTACTTTAAACCGGAAAGGTTATTTCCAAGGTAATGATCAACCAAATTTAAAGTATGGTTACTCAATATTGAATATATCTTGCTATTTATTTCCTGTTTCAAAAAAGAATGAGTCCCCAGAGGGCATATCTTGTTCAAATATATGAGACTAATTTTCAAGAAGAAATATTACAAAATGAAACTCGAAGAAAGTAATTTTTCAATTGATTTTTACTACGATTCTCGATCACTTTATTAGGTACTTTCTCTTTTGGTTCATTCCAAGGTCGTTAAGACATTTAACCTAACTATCCAATGGTTTGGACATACGAACAATATATTAATATGATTTACTATTTGTAGCATATCAAATGAACATAAAATCCACATTCTTAGGTTCTATTTTTACCTATTTGGGAATAGTTCCCTCATTTCCTTTTATCATATGGAATAGATTGTATTGGAAATTGTTAGATCACTAACTTTCAAGAGTTATTACCTACATATACTTAAAGGAGAGACAAGTAGTTCTCTATTAGGACACAACAAAGCCTGAACAAACAAAAAAAATTATTTCTCCATTTCTTAACACAAAAGTTCTTTTTATTTGTTGGTACCTTTACTAAGAAATAAAACTTTTGTTCCTCTCTTTCTGAATAGACAAACTTTGGTTAGGATCCCACAAATTGTGGTAAACCTAAATTTATAAGTATGACATTCAACATTTCCTTCAAAATTTGTTTTTTTTTTCTGTCAACAATTTTATTAAGTTGAGGAGAGTATGTGCAGTAATTTGAAGGATGATTCCATTTTTCAAATATACTTCTGCAAAAGATGATTCATATTCTCCACATCTACCACTTCTAAATATGACAGTCTTTTTATCCAACTGATTTTCAACTTCAATTTTTTATATTGCCTATATGTTTTTATTGGTTCATCCTTACCATTCAACAACTAGACATAATATTTCAACTGACACCTTTTCATCAAAGAATACATTTCTTTTGAGAGAGCAATATCATTATATGGTTTTATACTAATCATAAAATACACTAGTAAAAAGACACTCAGCGACTACAATATCAAATATACTCCAAGAATTTTGTGGGTCTAGTAAAATAACTTAATGTCATAAAATTTCATATCTAGTACTTTCAAATTTGAATTAGACAGTAACACTAAATTTGTCTTTATCACAAGTAAAGAACTCCTCCCCCCCCCCCCCCCCCCCCACATATTTTAATATGTTCTAAAAAATATTTTTCAAGTATTTGAAATTTCCACATATTGTTTTTCCATGCTTTCAAATTTTATACCATCAAACTAATGATTGGCAATACAAAGTCTTCCATTGGAGATTTAATCCAAGGATTCACTTATTGCAGACTCAAAATCATTTAATTTTATGTACTATTTTTTCCATACTATCACAATAGAGGGGACACCACTTCCCTATTAGATTACTAACCAATCAAGATTCAATCTTTACACACTGTTTTCTAGTTTCTGAGATCATTAACCGCTAAACCTTGAACTCTGATGAAAACTATATTTCTTAATTATTTTTCACAAGGCTAGTAAACCCAAATGGCCTTTTATCTTTTCCATGTCCTTTAGACTTAAGATTCTCGATGAAGAGTTTGTACTCTTGAAGTCAATATATTCAAAAGAGTATTTAACAAATTAGTGAAATCACTATATTTTACAAGGCAATGCACAATCTTATTTGTTCGTAATGTTCTTATATTGTTCAAACAAAAGGAGTAAACAATGAGAGGATTCAAAGTTTCCAAATTTAAGACACAATAAAATTTCACATGGTGTAGAAAATTATAAAAAAGAAAAAAACAATTCTCCTCTAAATCGAATGCACACTGATTGCAATAAAGATATATTATAAGATCATCGCTTAATGACAATCTATCCTAACATTTCATAAATAAATCTAATAAAATATAAAGGATAGAAATATTAAAAATAATCAAGAAAGATAAAAATATAACCTGATTTTTACTCTTATTGAAATTTTATCTGTCAACAATGATTCCATGCAAGTTACTTTTCTTGCTAATTTTTTCCTTTCCTTCCTAGTTTCCAGGATATTCAAATTTTCCTTAAAATACATTTAACTACAACGAGAAAATAAACTCATGTTCAAAAGTTGTTAGGAAAATAGAGTTGTTCATTTACTTTTTCTCATAGTTATATAAAACCAAGCATATAGGAAAAATAATCAAAGTGCACATCTTATCATTAATGCACAAAATAACTTTTCTCATTGAAAAGAAAACTAAAATGGTTCAATACTAGAAGACACTTGGGATGAAAATAAAAATAATATTTCTCATCTATGAAAAACTTACCACAAAAAATATATTCAAACAAATTGAAGTAGTACTAATTCATCCCAAATGTCCTCTATCTCTTCAAAACTCAATACTTCATTTCCTACTTATACCTTTTGTCACTACCCATACCTTCATGATTGGCACCCACAATAACGTTTATGTGAAAGAACCATTATAACAACCCAACTATGAAATTTAATCAAAGTTCTACACATTTAACGATACGGAAGACAGTTGAAATGAAAATTATATCATATAATGTATTCATATAAAAGAGAACCTTATACATGACTACGTTGATAAACCACAAGACAAAATTTCCTTTTTAATTTATTTGGTACCAAAACTACCATTCTCCTTACATGAAAAGATGTTATTTTTATGAAAAGTTGCGACTTTAATGAAATTTGGTGACTTTTATCAAAAGTTGTCACTTTTATGGAAAGTAGTGACTTTAATGAAGAGTTTTTATTTTTAACAAAAGTTTTGACTTTTATGAAAAGTTGCGACTTTAATCAAGAGTTGTGATTTCATAAAACAAAAAATGTAAATTTTATGAAAATGTTGTGAAATTTATGAATATTTGAAATTTGAAATAGTGTACCATTTTATAAAAAGAACAAACAATATTGTTTACCGATCGTTGTGGTCTACAACTGAGGATTTCTTGTCATTTAACCGGACCCAAAATCATCATCATAATCTTCTACTTCTACAAAATTAAATATTGGACTTTTCTCCTATTGACTGGATACTACCACAATATTTGCATCAATGTTCGTGAATAAAGTGTTCACTCCTAAGCTGATGTAAATTCTTACAAAACCTCTGGTATTTGAAAGGGAATAGTTTTCTAAAGGGACATATGTGAATTAGTGGACTAATTCTTTTTATTTCATGTAATTTTACAGATTCAAATATTTTTTACACTCATTATTATGATTATGATATATTGTGATTTTTAGGACAAATTTTATTTTTTTTGTGAAATTGTTGTGATGTTTCTACAATTTTGATATTCTTTAGGTATATGAATATATACACTATAGTATTGCATATTCAGTGTACATAAATACTTATTGACTTAGTTGAATTAATTTAAAATTTTGAAACTTCTATATTAAAAGGACTATATATAATTGTCACGACCCAAAATGTGTCTGTGAATGGCCACCCACACTTATCCGACTAGGTTGAGCGAACAAACAAATCTAAACCCCAACGGTTTTTACCAGTCTATCAATATGAATAGTAAAAAAAAAAAATGCGGAGGACGATCCAAACTTATTAACGTTAATAATTAACTACATCTAAAGTTTAATATTATATCCCCAAAATCTGGAAGTCAACACATCAAGACTATATCCTCAAAAATTGCAAGTGTAAGAGGATTTAAGAAGCTAAAATAAGTAAAAAAAAAGATGTCCATGTCCGAAACTTCAACGACATCACGACCTGAAGGAGAGAATCCAGCAACCCGGAGCTAAGAATAATAGCTCAACCTGAAGTCTGATGTGCTGGAGACTGCTTAGAGTTTCAGGGCGAGTCGAAGTCGATTAGTACACGTGCTGCCACTCCAAAATAACAAAAAAGAAAATACAAGTAGGGGTCAGTACAAGGAAACATGCACGAGTAGGTATCATCGGCAACTCAAAATAGAAAGCAATCATATACTGAATCATAATTATAAAATCAACCATAATACTTAAGGTGGCAATAACAAGTACAAGAAACATTGGCAACATCACCAGCACACCCTATGAGGACTCAAGCCCTCCACACCATACTCCTTTGGGGAAATATGTTCTATCGATTTTAAGTATATTAACATAATTCAGATGCTTCTATTTATTATTGGCGTGTCGGAACGTGACACTCCGATCCATATAATACCGGGTCGGATGACCACTCCAATCCAAATATTACCATTGTCGGAACGTGCCACTCCGATCCAATATTACCGCGTTGTCGGAACGTTGGACACACGATCCACAATATTACCTCATTATTTTAATTTCATCAAGTTTCTTAGTCAAGGCGTCATTCCATTAAATAAGGCGTATTTAAGATTCAACAGTTAACATTCTAAACCTCCACAATGACACAATTAAAAAAATACAACACCCAATCAATGACATAGGAAAGGACTGTACAATACCACCCAATACATACGATTGCTATTTAGAGTTTATCTATCACATAGAAAATAAACCATTACCCTACCTCACCGAAGAATAGAATCGGGATTCAAGCCAGCTAACCTTCCCAATGCCTATGCTTGTCCTTTCGTTCTCTCTTCTCGCTCATTCGGCTTTTTAGTTTAGTTCCCATTTCTGTTTTTTTATTTTTCTCAGAACTTTTCTTATCTAATTATCATACAATCCATTACGACATCAACACCCTAGTAACCCACTACCTTTATTCCCTATTAGCTTCTGAACCCCAAAGTAAATAAATTATTACACTTACCCCGCTAATTTCATGATGATAAATCATGAATATTTGTCAAAAACACCCCTTTTAAAACTTTAGCGGAAAAGTTTACCAAGTCGGGGGTACGACAGCTGTGACGGTCCGTCGTATTACGACGGGGTCCGTCCTTGCAGGTCCTCACAACGTTCAGAGAGTCGATCCAGCGTACCCAGATTTCAGAGTTAAGTGTTTTGGAACAAGAACATCGACGGACCGTGTGGCCTCTGACGGTTCGTACCGACTTGTCGTCGTGGGTAATGAGGAGAGAGCAGAAGGAATACACAGTATGGACAATGGAAGGAGTCAATCACGGCCGCCCACCCGTCGTGACCAGGACGGTCGTAACGTGTCCGTCGCGCCACCCAGTCAGTTTTATCAAAAATAAATCTATTGCTCAAACGACTTAAATAGGTTGTGACAATAATATCAATTTACCCGCGTCGTCCTCGAACGACACAGAAGAAAAAAAAGGGCGAGAAAAGAGTACCTGAAATCTGCTAAAAGATATGGAATCTTTTGATATTCAACCTCATTCTCCCAAGTGGACTCTTCATCTTGGAGATTCTTCCAAGAACATTGATAGATGAAAATCTCATTTGATCTCAATTGAGGACTCTCTATCTGACAATTAGCAACCGGCTCTTCTCAGAAGACAAATTCTAATCAAGAGAAATGAATCCCAACGGATAAGTAGTTCCACCCCATGGTATTTTTCAGCATATACACATGAAATACTGGGAGCAATGAGAGTCTGGAGGCAATTGCCCAATTCATAGCCACCTCCCCACGCGTCAGAACTTAAAATGGACCAATATACTTAGACAGCTTACCTCATTACCAAAACGCATCACCCCTTTCATGGGTGTGAAACCTTCAGTAGACTGGTCACCCTCCATAAAAGCCAAGTCCCTAACCTTTCGATCTGCTATTCCTTCTAGAAGCTTCTATGAATGAATTTACTGTTTATATAACGATTCCCTCAAAAGATCGGTCGACCCCAAGGTCTCACCTCAAAGAATCAAAAAACCAATGGGAGACCTACATCTCTCTCAGTACATTGCATCAAATGGGGCCATATACTACTTGGGGATAGCATTATTGTATACAAACTATCGTAAGGTAAGAATTTATCCCAATGACCACCAAAATTCTTTCACACATGCACGGCATATCTTCCAACACCTGAAATCGTCGTCGCACTGAGCTCCATCGGTCTAGGGTGAAATTGTAGTACTAAGATCCAACCTGTACCTAATTCATCATGTAAGTTTCTCCAAAACTTATGAAGTAACCTGCGTACCTCTATCTAGTATGATAGAAAGTGGAACTCCACTGCAATCGAACAATTTCTGAGATATAGAGTTTGGCTAACTTCTCTGTCATTAAAGTCATCTTGACCGGAATGAAGTTGCAACTTAGTTAACCTGTCAACAATGACCACAAATAGAATCAAACTTACCCAATGTCTTTGGAGACACAACCACAAATCCATTGCAATTCTTCCCACTTCCATTCGGAATGGCATTCTCTTAAGTGTCCCTCAGGCCTCTGGTGTTCATACTTCACCTGCTGCAATTTTTTGGGCATTGAGCAACAAAATCAACAATGCTCACGTCTTCATTCTACTCCACCAAATGTTGCTTTAGGTCACGATTAATTTTGGTTGACACCAGGGTGTATAGAATACCTTGAACTATGAGCCTCTGTAAGAAGAGTGGAATCAAATCATCAACACGGGGCACACATACCCTCCCCTTAATTCTCAAAATGTCCTTCCCCATCAATTATTGCCTCTTGCGTCTCTCTCCTCGTAATACCATATCTCGAATTCGGCTCAACTTCTCATCAGCAAACTCCTTCCCTTAATTTTATCAAAAAGAAGATCTGCCTCCACCACCGGCCAAAAGTTCCTCCTTTCTCTAGTACTTCCAGCCTCATAAAGTCATTGCCAAAGTCCGAACCTCTCTAGCCAATGGGCGTCGAGAACCTACAAATGGGCTAAACTACCATGCTGCCCTGGTTTTGTACTTAAAGCATCTGCCAAACATTAGCTTTTCCTGCGTTATACAAAATGTAATATCATAGTCCTTCATGTTCCATCCACCTTCTCGCCTCAAATTTAAGTCTTCTGAGTAAGACATACTTTAAACACGATGATTCTGTATAAACTTCACACTGGACCCCATTATGAGATATGTCCCATTGCTTTAATGCAAAATACAACTGCGGCCAACTCAAATCCTTGGGTCGATCGTTACGTCATGCACTTTTAATTTCCTCGAAAAAGCATAAGAATTAAGAAATTACATTCTCTCCTCCCTTCTTCCTTGCATTAGCACTGCACCAAACCAGAATAAGATGCATAACAATAAAACAATAAACTTCTTACCTTCCACTGCAAGGTAAGAATTGGTGCCAGAGTAGTCTAACAAGGTCTTAAGTGTCTGAAACTTTCTTCACATAATTATGACCAAACAATGGAAACCATTTTTCTTAGTCAAATTTGTGAGTGCCGAAGCAATAGAAGAAAACCCCTTGACGAACCGACGGTAGGTTAGTAGTACTAAGCTACACCCAACACAAAGCGCCTTACCCCTGTAAAATAGTACGGTCTTACTCAAGTCTTCACTGCTCAATCTTAGAAGGATCCACCATAACGTCCATCATTAAGAAGAAACCACGTGCCCCAGAAGGGACACTGAATTTGAGCCAAAACTCACACTTGGAGAATTGGCATAAAGCCTTTCTCCCACAAACATTCCAATACAATTCTCAAATTGTTACTCATGTTCTTTCCTGCTCTTTGAGTATATCAGTATATCATCAATAAAATACAAATAACAAAGAGATTCCAGATATGTTTAGAAATCCCGTTCATCAGGCTCATGAAAGCAGCAGGGGCAGTCGTAAGGCCAAGAAGAATACTAAGAATTCATAATGCCCATACCACCCATGTTCGAATGCAGTCTTTGGACCATCTGTGCCCGTATTGTCAATTGATGATGAAACGGGATAATCAAATCAATTTAGAGGGAAGTACACAGCACCTTTGTAACTGATCAAAACAATCATCAATGCGAGGGAAATGTGATATTTGTTTAATAGTTCCCGATTCACTGCATGGAATCTATGCACATCGAAGACTCCATCTTTCGTCTTCACAAATAAACTAGGAGCACCCCAAGAAGATGCACTCAGTCTAAGAAAACCTTTACCTAACAAGTCCGGAAGTTGGCCTGACTTCAATCCCTTTAAATCAGGCTGAGCCTTGAGCATTCGATAAGGGGGGGGGGGAAATGGAAATGGGCGAGTACCCGGCTCCAGTCAATACAAAAATCAATATCCCTATCCGGTGGCACTATAGGAAGGTATGCAGGGAACACATCCAGAAAACTCATAGACATCGTAACAGACTCAACGAAGGTTACTTTGGAAGTTCGTCCATGAGACTGTGCCACGAAAGCCTAAAACAACCCTTACTAACCATTCAGCTAGCGCGAAGAAGAAAGAGATAATACGAACGGGGGTGGAATATAATCACCCTCCCACACTAGGGATGGTTCCCAGGCTTGGCCAAATGTCCAAGTTTTGATTGCAAACTAAGATTGCACAAAAATTGGAGAAACCCAAGCATACCCAGAAGAATACATCAAAATCACCATCTCTAGAATAATCAAATCTACATAAAGTTATTGCTCCCCAAAAGTCACCAAGACAAGACCTATTACCCTTCTCAACTATCACAGACCACCCACAGGAGTAGAAGACACCAATAGGCATGTCAACGGGAAATCACAATGTAAATCAAGGACCAGTAGCAAATGAGGAAGAACATATGAAAATGTGGATCCAGGATCAAAAAATACAGAATCCATGCAATAACAGACCAAAGAGTACGTGATAAAAGGCAACGGATGTTTGCTTTAGACCATCCGGGAAAAAAGCATAACAATGGGCCTATCCCGTTGTCCATTGCTTCCTACCTGTTGAGCTGCAGTAGTTAGTTCAGCTTGCCGGCCACCCGATGATTTGGTGAGCACCATTTACCTTGGCCAACCACGTCCTCCAGAAGGCCTGCCTCTCCAGACCACCTCTACCTCTACCATTAGGGGTCTATAAACTCTGTTTTGGGCAATACTCCTAATATGTTCAGGTCTCTCCATATCCATAACAATTCTGGAGTCAAGCATAGGTCTCTGTTGAAATGACGAAGTTCGAGGGATAAACCTCCAAACTCAGGAAAAAGGCTGACGGGCTGCGATGGACCCCAGCTAAATCTTGCAGTGAAGACTAATTGGACGGGTTGCGCGTTAACGTCACGAACTCTGCCCTCTGTAGTAAGATTCACAAACTCACCTCTTTACGGAACTTCTAGATGTCGACGCTACGGGGAAGTATCTGGCTCACCCCTACCTCGTAGTACAAAATCAACAATTCCTAAAAGGATGTTTGCTGCGGCAATACCTATAAGGCTGGGATCCGCAAATCCGAACATCAATCTTTCACAAAACGACGAATCCGGATCTGGTGGCTGAAGCAAAGCTGAGTGGCATTACCTGGGATAGTGCAAATAATTTGCTCATAGGCAGCAACGGACATCCTTCCTTGCTCTAGGCTCAGAAACTCATTCCCTCTCCTATCCTCAAAGTCCAGGGTATTAGACTTTCCCATAAATAAGCTAGAGAATTGATGCCCAAGTCAGGTGTGGGGCCTATGCTGGTTGACACTCAACATCACGACCGCCACACATTTTTGGCATCCCCCTGGATGAAACTTGATAGGTCACAAACTCAACAACGAAATCGTTCTTACTTGTCCATCTTATGTAGAAGTTAATGACAATCAAACCAGAAAATCATAGGCAGTTCAGAATTCAGCCCCATTGAAGACTTTGGTAGGTTTCACTTTAAGGAATTTAGTGAAAAGTTCATGCTGATTACTGTCATTGTAGAAAAGTAGCCAATCGAGGAAACGTGCCTACTTCCAATGGAGGGCATCCATGCGGGGGAGCCACAGACGCTGCATTTAGTACTCACTGAAACCTGAGGGGCTGGTTGCAGAAAACACTGGGGTGTCTGGCCCTGATCCAGATAACCCGCTAAGTCTAAGATAAGTAAGAACGGATAATCATCTTCTGGGGGGTAGCTGGCGGTTTGGTAATTCCTCATCTTGAACAGCTAATTTTCCCCTGTCTTCACCCCTCTCTCACTACCTAATCAGTCGGGGTGGAGGAGTCACTGCCCTATTACTAGTGGACCACGGGTGTTTGTCCTCTACCTCTAGAGGGGGCGTCCTCCTGCGACATCTTCTACCACACCATCTTGCCACTCTTCCCCTAGAGCTAAGCCCCAATGGTTGGCTCAACGCACCCTGTCTTGCCAGTGTTGGTGTGGGCCCAGTTGTTGATCTAGTTCTAACCATCTGCGAAATAGAGTGAGGATGTTATTACCAATTTGTATCACCTAGATACCAATAGGATCCAAAGTAATAGCACGAAAGAAAGGAGAAAGAATGGCGTTTTCCTAAAGTCCTATAGCGCTCAAAGAAAAGTAGGGCGTCCCCCTTTCCTACCTTCATCAAGACTCTACTAGATACTTTCTGGTGTGATGAGACCAACGAACCTAACGCTATGATACCAAGTTTGTCAAGACCCAAAATGGGTCGTGACAGGCCACCCCACTTACGCCTACTAGGTGAGCAAAACCAACATATCTAAACCCAAACATTTCCAGTATATCAATTATGAATAGAAAAAAATGCGGAAGATCAAAACTTATTAAATGTAATCAATTTAAAAAAAACTTCCTACAGTTTAATACTTATCTAGTCCCCAAAATCTGGAAGTATCAATCAAGAACCATATATCTCAAATTACTAGTTTAAGAGGATTTAAGAAGATAAAATAAGTAAAAAGGATGGTCCATGTCCGAACTTCAAAGGACCATTAAGACGTGAAGGAGAGGAATCCAGCCCGGCTAGGAATAATAGCTCACCTGAATGAAGTCTGATGTTGCTGGAAGGAGATGGCTAGCAGTTGAGGGCGAGTCGAGAGCGATGGCCACACTTGTTGCCCACTCCAACAAATAACAAAAAAGAAAATACAAAGTCCGGGGTCAGTACAAGGAACAAAGTACTGAGTAGGTCCACGGCCAAACGTCAAAAATAGAAAGCATAGATACTAACTTACAATATAACCATCAACCATAATACTTAACAGGTGGCAATCAACAAGTACAAGAACCATTGGCAAAAATCACAAGCACACCTTGATGGTACTCAGCCGTTCCACACCCATATCATTTTGGGAAATAGTTCTTAAGAATGTTAGTCTATTAACATAAATTCAAGATTCCTTCTCTTTATATTATCGAGTCGGCACATTTTTACATTCCGATCCCTATACTACCGTTTAGGAACGTGACCTCCGATCCAAATATTTACCGTGTCGGAAGGTGACACTAGATCCAATATACCGTGTCAAAACGTGAATCTACGAAGCCAATATGACCCTCATTATTTTATTTCATCAAGTCCTTCTTTACGTCAAGGACGTCATATTAAATAGAGGATTAAAGATTCACACAATTCATCATTCTACCCCACCACAATTACACAATCAAAAACATACAAACAACAATCAGCACATCGAGACTTTACAATCCACCCAATACATACGATCGCTCTTTAGAGTTATCATAACATAGATAAAACCAGACCTTACCTCCACCGAAGAATCGTGACAAGCAAGCTACATTCCCAAGGCCTTTGCTGTCCATTCGTTCTATATCTCTCGCTCGTTCGTTCCCCTTTCTATTCTTTATTTTTCTTCAGCGGAATTCTTTTCTTTTACCCTTATACCATACAATCCAGTACGATAAAGTAACCCACTATTTATGTCCCTATATCTTCGTTAACCCCAAAGTAAATAAATTATTTTTTACACTTACCACGCTAATTCATGATTAATTTTTTTTTCTTTTTTTTTTTTTTTAATCATAAAATAGTAAAAAAATTACCGGTTAAACTGTTTAGCGGAAGGTCTGACCAAGTCGGGGTGGTTACGCAAGATGTGACGGTCCGTGTATATACGGACGGTCCGTCTGTAGGTCGTCACCAAAAATCAGCGAGTCGATCCCAGTACCCAGTTTTACAGAGTTTAGGAGTTTTGGAATTGCAAGACCCTCGCACGGGACCGTCGTGGCCTAGACGGTTCGTCCTACTTGTCGTCAAGGGTAATGAGAGAGCTGCAAGAAGGAATTACAAAAGTATGGGACGACGGAGTCCATCACGGTCCGTCGGGACCATGACGGTCTTAGCGTGGTTCCTTCAACCCAGTCAGTTTTTATCAAACATAATTATATACTCGAAACCGGACCTTCTAAAACAGATTGTTACAATAATCCTTTGATATTATCTATTTTTTACATAGATATGAAATTACTCACCTATTAATTGAAGATCCGAAAATTCATTGTGCAAGTTCATACGTGATAATTTCTTTGATTTTCAAGCGTACTTCTTTTCGAATATGGTAAAACAAAATTTTGATTTTCTCCTAAAACATATATCACCATTTGTTTAATCGATGCAAATTCAATGTTTATTTTCTTATGAGTTCCTTTATATATACTATATTATAGTTTCGAAACATGCTCGCACGTTTGTCCCCTTAATTGCTATAGAAAAATTATAATTTATATAACTAATTTAAAAATCAAGACTTTTGCATATGTGAGTGTAACAGTGAGAATACCACTTCTGATAAAATATAACATGAAAATCTTATGTTAAGATGTTGGAGGTTTGATATATTAAATGCTTCACGAAAAAATAAACTTTTTATTTTCTCAATGAATTAATAAGACTTTAATTATAAACATAAGTTTAAGAATCAAAAAACAAGGGTCTAAAAAAAGAGACGTTAAAGAAAATCATTACCCAAATGTTTTGGCCGGTTATACCATCAAATTATAGAAAAAATCAATTAAAACGGAAAAAAAAAAAAAAAAAGTAATAAAGACATGACAGCCATAAAGAAAAGACATCACATTAAATTATAGACCAATAATATATATTTCATAAATTGAATTTCATCTTGTAAAAAGTAGTCCTACTCAGACCAAAAACAGACTTACACTCGACGAAACATATCATATGTATGAAAAAAATATAATCATATAACAATATAAATAATTACAAATAGAAAAGAAGGCATATGGAATATGTAAGAATAAAGATAAAGTAGATTTCTTGACACTATATATAAAGGATATACGGGACATATATATTATATATATATCTATTATATATATATATATATATATATATATATATATATATATATGAATGAATTCTAAACAATATATCAATGTATCATTTAGTCATTTTCTGAGCTATACAGTATTTTCTTAAATTTTTTACTTTTCACTATTATGACATCTCTATAACAGTAAGCCATGATTTTTATAAACATTTGAGAATTACATATTTAAAAAGGAAAAAAAAACCAAAGTTACAAATTGTTGGCTTAAAAGGATAAATGATGATTAAACAATGAAAGGCATAATTATATTCTATAGGCTTTAACATGTTTTACCTAAAATAATTAATGATCATACAAAAATGTGATTAGCTTTACTATATTTATCCTAAAAATAGAAGAAAGTTGAATACAAAAATACAGTATATCAACTACGAAGTAGTATATTTAAAAAACTTTAAAAAACCGATCGAGATATGGGGGAAAAAGTAGTTACAACTTCATATTTAGTATATTCATCTCATAAATATCATAATTTATAATTTCTCAACAAAAATAAGATGAAATACGCATGAACTTTTAAAGAATACAAATAAATAAAATAGTAAGAAATTCTTATATCAAAAAACTGGTGGGTTTAATGAGAATTTTACAAGAAATGTTAGGACTAGCTACTGTAAATGCACAATGATTACAAACTTGAAATAACACAAGGAATATAAATATTGTGGTGTGAGTTGTTTTATATACTAGTCTGTACCACCCCACTTATCGTTACAATTAAATTGAAGGTTATTAGACTCTTCATTATTACATTTAATAGTACATGAATAAATTCATGCATTAAGATCTTATTGGATGCAGAAAGTTGAAATATAACCTTTCACTTAATATTTAATTAATTAAATAGATAAATATTAATTTGGTTTAGAGTCAAAATAAGGGTTAAAATTGGTAATTAAAACTTTGGAGGGAGGATAGGATTTCCACTATAATAATATATGATATTCTTATTTTCTTCTTTATTTTCTTTTTGTTGTTGATTAAAGAACAAATGAATTATTATTTCGTGAATTATTCATTCATTTAACCTTCTTCAGTTCTATGGTAAAGACAAGTAATCAAATTAATGTTGAAATATTTGGTAAAATTATTTAAGAACCTATTTTCCTTATTTTATTGTATGAATATTTGTAAAAAAAATATTTGCAAGTTCAATACAATTATTATTTATCACCGTGCGAGGCGTGGGCAAATTACCTAGTTACATAATTAATATGGAGTCCCCATAAACTCCAAGGTTTAACAAAACACTAGTTAACTATTGCGGAAGAATAACCTTTAGAACATGAAAGTCATTGTATCAAAAAGGGAGAGATACATGGCATCCTGAATGAACTAACTCGCCTTTGAATGTGGTCACGCTCAATAGTAGCCTAGTTGAAGTCTATCATAGCCGACTGAAGATGACTTGTATGCAACAAAGTCAAGAGCAAGCGAAGTATCAGTACATAACTACCATGTACTGGTAGGATCACACTACTATCTCATTAAGTGTAACGTAAGAGATTCAATAAAACATTGTAAACATGCAAAATATAGAACGTATATAATATTTATCATCACATGCTCAAAAAATATTCATTTATAAGAGGTCATTGGTTCTATCTTAAAAGCAAAACAAAAACTATTAGTATAACGAAACATGGTACTCTATACAATGTTTATACAAGAAAATCATTCTTACAACTTACGATCATGTCTATTTGAACGTCACAAGTCGTGTTATCAATCAACTACATGAATATATTTCCTTATGTATTTTCCATAGATCTTCCGGGAAATCACGATATCTTTTATAGAGTTCAACATATTTTCGTTAAAGATGTTTTTGATATTTTTTTAAAAAGCATGAGATTGTATGTAATCTTATTGGTTTTGCATATTTTTTTAGGTCTTTACTTCAAGTGTTCACGAGGTCCGAAAAATGAATGAATCAATAGTAATCATTTGAAACATTTTTTTCACTATATCATTTTCACTATACCAATGCGTTAAATGTGCATTACACATATACCTATTGAGCAATATGCAAATTGATATCCTTGTATGTTGTGTTGAAATTAAGGAGCATATGAAAGTTTTATTTTTTTATATTCTTATTGAACTTTTCCTTTTTTTAAAAATAATTGACTGCTTTTTTTTTTCTTTCTTACAGTTAGTATAAAAGAAACAAAAAAAGATAATTGATTATTTGAAAAGGATTTATTTTCAATAAATTGATGTATTTCATGTTAAATATTTAAGACAAGATTCATCATCTTATTTGTGTGGTATCTAATATTTTGGGAATTTATCATTCCTGTGATGGGAGCCTGATTGTTGCTTTGGCTAATGGAACAAACATATTCTATGTTTCCATTGTTTCGAGAAATATATTTTTCTTTTTGATTCCAAAATAAATGATTCCCGATTTTTCATTCTTATTACCACGTATTTTATGAATTTACACTCCATGATTTGCGGAAGTGAATTATTCATTTGTCTTATGACATTACCACTGCGTCTTACCAATTTTCCAAAGTTAAATTTTCTTTCGCCTTCTCTTTCTTTTCGTTTCAATTATATATTTATTGCGATCTTCACATAACTAGTTCAAAGTTAAAACCCTTAAGTGTTGCGAGGAAATGAATTAACTGGAAAACACCACTTTTTTTTAGATATATATCAGCCAATCAGTACACATCTCTCCACGCGACCGCACGACCACAAAAAACGAAGCCGCGAGCTGGAACCCACAATCTTATGTTATGTTACTAGTAAGCGAACCAACAAATCATAAAACCCCAACTTTACCAGGGATATCAATTCTCTTGAATCCATGGATAGTAAAATAATTGTGGAAGATCCAAAAACTTATCAACGTAATTCAACTAAATAAAAACACTTCGAAATTAATACTTTTATCCCCAAAATCTGGAAAGTCATCACAGGTCAAGAACATCTATCTTCAAATTTACAAGGTTAAGAGTATTTAGAATAAAAATAGTAAAAGATGGTCTCCATGTCCGAACTTCAAAGACATCAAGACGTGAAGGATCGAATCCAGCCCGATCTAGGAATGAATAAGCTCACCCTAAGTTCTGATGTGATGGAGGGGGCTACGAGTTGAGGGCGAGTCGAAGTCGATGGAAACACGTGTGCTGACACGCCACCAAATAACAAAGAAGAAAATAAAAGTAGGGTCAGTACAAGGAACACGTTACTGAGTAGTATTCATCGGCCACTCCAAATTAGAAAGCAATATATTACTGAATAATCAAATATAAAATCACACCATAGACATACCAGGTGCAATCAACAAGTACAAGAACCATTGGCAACACACCAAGCACAACATGAGGACTCAAGCCTCCACACAATACTCATTTGGGATAATGGGTTCTTCGAATTTGAGTATATAAAATAATTCCTAGATTCCTTATCTTTATTTTATCATTTTGGATGTGACAGTCCGATCCATATACTACCGTATCGGAACGTAACACTCAGATCCATATTACTTGTCGGAACATGTACACTCCGATCCAATATGACCTCATTATTTATTTATTAAGTCTTTTTTAGTCAAGCGTAATCTAATGAGAGGATTTAAGATTCACAGTTCTCATTTAACCACCACAATTAAAATCAAAAACATACTAACACACAATCAAGAAAATAGAAGGACTTTTACAATACCACCCAACATTCGATCGCGTTGTGGAGTTTATCATTCACATAGAATATAAAACCATTAACCTACCTCCACCCAAAGAATCTTGACAAGGAAAGCTACCTATCCAATGCCTTTGCTGTCCTCTCTCTCTCCTCTCTCTCTCTCTCTCGCTCGTTCGCTCCCCTTTCTGTTCTATTTTTATTTTCTTATGCAAATTGTTTTCTTTCACCCTAATATCATAAATCCATATGATAAAAAAACTAACCCTCTATTTATATCAAAGTTACCTCCTTTAACCCTTAGTATAACTCATAAACTTACCCCACGAATTCATAATTATTAATATTGATAGTCCGAAACACCCTTTAAAACTTTAGCGAGGAAGTTGACCACACTTCGGGGTTACGCAGCTTGTGACAGGCCCGACGTATCTGTGCGGACGGTCGTCAAAATTTCAGAGAGTTAAATCTAGTAATGAGGTTTGTGCCGGTCCGTCGTATCTATGATGGTCCGTGCTTTGAAGTTCCGTCGTTGAGGTTCAAAGAGTTGATCCGGTATCCAAATTTCAGAGTTGTTGGTATTGATTTGGAACGAAGACCCGCGACGGACCGTGTGATATGACGGTTCGTCTACCTTCGCCAGGAGTAATGAGGAGAGCAGTAGGAGGAAATTTCACAAGTAGTATGGGAGACGGAGTCCATCACGGTAGTCGTGAATATGCGCATTGTCGCGTTGATCCGTCGACCCATGTAGTTCGTTATCAAAAAGGAATTCTACTGCTCGAACCAAACTAAATAGGTTGTTACAAATAAAACCAATTTACCCATCGTTCGTCCCACCGAACGATAGAGAAGGAAAAAAAGCAAGGGCGAGACAAGATACTTGAATCTGTAAAAAGATGTGGATATCTTTTCTTGACATAGCAGCTCATTCTCCGTGGATCCTCATTCTCCCATGTGGGACTCTTAAATTGAGACGATTCTTCCACTGAACCTGATAGATGCCACAATCTCTTTGATCTACTTGCGGACCTCTCTTTCTAAATCGCAAGAGGCTCTTCCTCATAAGACAACTTTCTCATCAAGAAGAACTTGAATCCCAACTAAATAAGGTAGTTTCCAATCCCCCATGGCTATTTTTCATCCATAGGCACATGAAATACCGGGTTGTACCAGGGAGTCATGGAGGCAATGCCCATTCATAAGCCCCACCTCCACCACGCGCTTCAGAAACTCTTCAAATGGACCAATATACCTAGGACTAAGCTTACCTCGCTTACAAAACAGCATCAACCCCTTTACGTAGATGAAACCTTGCAGAGACTTTCACCCTCCATAAAATCACCAGTCCCTACCTTTAGATCTGGTATTCTTTCTGCCTGCTGATGAGTGCCTAGACGCTTACTCCTGAATGAATCTTACTTATCTCGACGATTCCCTCAAAAGATCGGTACCCCAAGGTCTCACCTCAAAAATGCATCAAATACCAACCAATGGGAGATCTACATTATCCTCCCATAATAGTGCCCTCAAATTAAGTTTTCTGAGTAAAGACATACTGTTTAAATCGCTGAGCTTGTATAAACTTCACATTGAACCCTCCATTATAGATAATGTAGCCATTTCTTTAATGCAAATACAACTGCCGCGCCAATCCAAATCATGGGTCGGATAGTACGTTCATGGCACTGTTAATTGCTCGAAGCATAAGCAATACATTTCTCTCCGCTAATTAGCACTGCAACCCAAATCCAGAATCAGATGCATCACAATAAACAATAAAATTATTCCTTCCACTGTCAACTGGTAAGAATGTGCAGAGTCCACAAGGTCTTAAGTTTCTTGAAAACTTTCTTTCATATTCATCCGACCATACAAATGAAAACATTCTTCTACTAGTCAAATTTGTGAGCTGCGAAAGCAATAGAAGAAAACCACTTGACGAAAAACGACGGTGTAGCTAGCTAAAACCAACAAAGCCTTACCTCGGTAACATTGTAGGTCTTACCCAACTCTTCACTGATTCAATCATGATGACTCCCCCATAACTCCATCACTTCCAAAACCACGTGCCCAAGAAGGACACTGATCAGCCCATACTCACAATTGGAGAATTGTCATAAACGCATTTTCTCCCTCAACATTCCAATACAATTCTCACTGTTCCTCATGTTCTTTCCTACTATTTGAGTAGATACAGTACATTCTCAATAAATACAATAACAAGAGATCCGATAGGCTTAACTTCCGTTCATCAGGCTACGGAAACAGAAGGGCATTCGTAAAGCCCAAAAGACATTACTAAGACTCTAATACCCATCCCTGGTTCGAAAGCAGTCTATAGGACACTATGCTGCCCGTATTTTCAATTGAGATAACCAAATCTCAAATCCAATTTTAGAGAAGATACAAGACCGTGTAACTGATCAACAAATAATCCAATGCGAGAGGGATATCTGTTCTTAATAGACTTATTCAGTTGTTTGTCATCTATTTGCGCATTCCGAAGGACTTCCATTCTTTTCTCTTCACAAATAAAATAGGAGCCACCCCAAGAGATGCACTCGGCTAATAAAACCTTCCTACCAATTCCCTTTAAGTTGGGCCTCTTCAACCCCTTAACTCAACTGGAGCCTTCTTAAGGGGGAATGGAAATGGGGCGATAACCCGGCTCCAGATCAATACAAAAATCAAATACTATCCGGTGCATACTAGGAAAGGTATGGCAGGAAAAACATCAGAAATCACAAGACTGCCGCGAAACAGATCAAATCGAAGAGTACTTTGGAAGTATCATCCCTGAGATTGTGCAAGAAAGCTAAACAACCCTTACTAATCATTTTCTTAGCACGAAGAAAAGATGATAATATGAACTGGAGTGGGAAATATAGTCACTCTCCCACACTAGCGGCCATATGTCCCTAAGCTTGGCAAGGTTCACGTTTTGCATTACAATCTAAGATTGCAAAAATTTGGAGAAATCAAGCGTACCCCATAAGACATCAAAATCAACCATCTCTTAGACTAATTACAATCTAATGAGTATTTCCTCCACACAAAAGTCACAAGACCCAAGGACCTATACACCTTATCAACTATCCACAGATTTCACCCACAGGAGTAGAGAAACCAAAGGCTGTCAAGCAAATCACAATGTGAATCAGGACCAGTAGAAAATGAGGGAAAGACGGAAGGATACATATGAAAATGTTGATCCAGGATCCAAAGAATAAAGAAAGCAATTGCAATCACAGACCAAAAGAGTATTGTGTAAACAGCATCAGAATATCTCTCTGTAGACATCCGGGAAATGCCATATAACAATGGGGCCTTATACCTGTCTGTCCATTGCTCCTAGCCGTTGTGCCTGCAGTAACGTTAAGTGTTCCAGCTTACCCGCCACACCACGACTATTGGTGATCACCCTTACTTTGGCCAAAACGTCCTCACCAGAATGGAGCCTCTCTCATGCCCACCTCTAAACCTATAAACTATGGGGTTCTGTAACTCTATTTTGGGCAATACTTCCTAATATTCCAGTCTTCCTCCATTTCATAAACAATTTCTGAGTCAAGCATAGGTCTCCGTGACAAAGGAAGAAGTCTGGGATAACCTCAAAAATCCGAAAAAGAAAAAGCTGCACTGGGTACGATGGACCACCCAACTAAAGCCTGCAATGAAGGATGAATAGGACGGGTTGGGTACCTCCTAAACTTTGCCCTCTGGGTAAGAACCCACTAAATCCACCTCCATTACGGAAAACATTCTTAGATGTCGATGCTACGGTGATGAAGTCGTTGGCTTTACCCCTCTCTTCATATATAACAAAATCAACCACTCTGAAAGGATTTTGCTGAGCAGGCAAGCTACATCATAAGCCTGGATCCAAAATATGACCTCAATCCATTCACAAACGGCGAATCCCCTTTCTCGTGGACTAAAGCAAAGCTAGCGGGGGATAACCGGATCAGTGCACGAAATGTAGACTCATAGGAGCAATGGACATCCTTCTTGATCTAGGCTCAAGAACTCATCCCTCCGTCATATCCCTAAATAGTTCGGTGGTGGATTACTTATCCAACATAAGCTAGAGAAGATGCACCAAGTCATAGGCGTCGCCTGGGCTGGTTGACATCAACATTCCAACACATTTGGGGAATTACCCTGAAATGATAGGTCCATAAACTCAAACCGAATCGTTCTACTAAGTCCATCTTATGTAGGGTTCATGACAATCAACCAGATAATCATAGGCATATTCAGATTTTGCCCCTGAGATGGCGGTTTTCAAATTAAAGAATTTAGAGAAAAGTTCATGCTGAACCTTGTCATATAGAACTGTAGCAACGGGAAAACCTCTCCCGACTTCCAAGGAGGGCATCCATGCGGGGAGCCACAGCAGCGCATTTCGTTTACTCCCTGAAACTGAGGTGCTGGTTGCAAGCAAACACGGGTGGTGTCGGGCCCTGATCAGATAACCCGCTAAGATAAAGTAAGAACCGATTAAATCATCTCTGGGGTACGGCTGGAGTGGTAACTTCCTCATATGAACTGCTCATTTTTCCCTCTTCACCTCTCCTCCTTTTTTTTCCCCACACCTAACAGTCCGTGGAGGAGTCACTGCCTATTACTAGCAGGGACCAGGGGGTTTGTCCTCTCCTCTTAGAGGGCATCCTCTGCGACCAATGGTTGCCGACTGATGCACCCTGTCTGCCCGGTGTAGGTGTTGGCACAGTTGTTGCTTTTAGTTCAACCATTGCCGAAATAGAGTGAGGATATCAAGATACCAATGTATCACCTAGATACCAAGTGGATCCAGCTCATCGCACGAAAGAAAGAAAGATGGGTTCTCCTAAAGTCCTATAGCCCCTCGAATTAAAATTAAAGGGGCGGACCCCTACCGTTCTCAAGACTCTACAAGACTCGTTTCTGGTGTGATGAGACCCAACGAACTAACGCTCTGATACCAAGTTTGTCAGACTCAAAAACGAGACGCGAGTAGGCACCCCCCACTTCTCATACTAGGTGAGCGAACCAAACACACAAACCACAAGTTAAACCCCAACATTATAACCGTATATCAATTATGAATACTAAACTAATTGCGGGAAGATCCAAAACTTAAACGTAATCAATAATGAAATTCTAAAGTTTCAATACTTATTATCCTTACAATCTGGGAAGTCATCACATTCAAGAACATCTTATCCTCAACTTACAGGTATAAAAGAGTATTTAGAATTAAAATCAAGTAAAATAAAAGCCCATGGTCCATGATCGAACCAAGACATCAAGAGTGAAAGAGAGAATCCATCCAAAGCTAGGAATAATAGCTCACCCTGAAAGTCTGAATGATGTGCTGGAGACTGGCTTAGAGTTGAGGGCGAGTTCGAAACTCAGATGGCACCAATGCTTCATAAACAAATAAAACAAAAGAAGAAGAAGAAAATACAAGTAGGGGTAGTTACAAGGATTCCCCGTACTGAGTAAGGTATCAGTCGGCAAACTCAAATTAGAAAAGCAATATATTACTGAATAATAATATATAAAATTCAACCCATCATTACTTACACGGTCGGCAATAACAAGTACAAAGACACTTGGAAAATAACACCAAGCCACACCTATGAAGGATCAAGCCTCCACACCATACTCATTGGGAAAATAGGTTCTTAGAATTTGAGTATATTAACATTAATTCAAGATTCCTTCTTTTAGTGATATCATGTCGGAAAGTGGACAATTAGATCCATATCTATAGTGTCAGGAACGTGACACTCCGATCAATATCTACCGTGTCGGAACGTGCACTATGATCCAATATTACCTAATTATTTATTTATCAATGTTTTTTCTTCATTTACTCAGGGCATCATCTTAAATGAGAGGTTTACGATTCAACCGTTATCTTCTAACCCACCCTCAATTACAAAAAAAAAACATACATAACACACAATACAAGCACAAAGAAAAATTGACAATACACCCCAATACATACGATCGCTCATTAGAGTTTATCTCAACATAGAATTAAACATCAACTACCTCCACCGAAGAAATCATGATCAAGCAAGCTACCTCTCCAATGCCTTTACTGTCCTCTTCGACTCTCTCTATCTTCGCGCCCGTTCTCGTTCCCCTTTCACGTTCTTTTTATTTTTCTACTGCAGCTCTTTTTTCTCCTAATTATCAATAAGTCCCCATATGATAAAAGTAAACCCACTATATAATATCAAAGTTACCTCCTTGAACGCTCAAGTAACTAACTCATTAAACTTACCCACACTAATTTCAAAGTATAATCACTTGATAGTCCAAAACATCCCCTTTAAAACATGAGCGGAAAAGTCTGACCAAGTCAGGTTAGCAGCTTGCTGACGGGGCCCATCGTATTGCGACAGGTCGTCCTGCAGGTCTGTCACAATGTTTAGAGAGTTAAATTCAGTAATGAGGTTTGTGACGCGCTCCGGGCTGAGTTCCGTTTCGGGAGGTTCAGAGAGTTTTAGGTTGATCCATATCCAGATTTCAGAGGTTGAAGGTTTTGGAACGAAGACTCTCGCCGGCCCGT
>JAKWJA010000419.1:0-36104 GCA_027704765.1 Solanum habrochaites | reverse complement strand
GAGGGAAATAAGCACACAAAAAAATAAAAAAAGACGTCAAATTTCCCTACTACCACTGTAAAAGGAACAACAGGACGTCTTTTGCTTTTCACCTTACTGTAAGTATCGCCTCACACTTTATTTTTCTTTACAGACTCTTTTTCTTGTATATTCTATTGATAGGGCCTGCACTTGCTCTTATAGTGGTTTTTTCTTCTAGCTTTTGTTGTGTTCTACAAATGAGCAAAGATTCTTATAAATATAGAAGGATAAAACCATGTTTGATTCACTAATTACATAGGTAAATTAGCAAATTACAAATAGAGTTGGCAATCTTACCAATTTGTCAGAGCGCACCACATCTTTTATTTACAAATCCAATTACGATGTCCTTTTTCCAACAATTTTCTTGTAGGTCACCATTGGAATAGCAAGTTTACCAAAAAATAGCATGGGATTCAACCCTGGTAAGTGTCCCTTATAACTCTTTGGAAGTGAAGGTTCAAACTAGTTAGAACTCTTTGGCTTACTTTGAAAAACTTAACCTAGGGATACTTAGGGATGTCCCCCCTTCTGATTTGAGAAATTTAAACTGAACGGTCCTTAATCGTTTGCTTAACTCATTTGCTTCAACCTTAAAACAAATTTAAAATTCCTTGTTTAAGACTCTTGAATGCTGTTAGGAACTAACTTTTGACTTGCTTCATTAACTGTTAGACGGTTGAATGTCACTTCTTTACTTTGATCTTAACTGTTGCCGTGGATAGATGATGGATCCAAAGTATCATGATTTTATTTGTGGATGATTTCCTGATGTTTCAGATGAACTTTCGATGTTGTAATCAACTCTAAAATAATAGGAACATCACTAAGACTATACGAAACGATGGGGAGACTGGTAACTGCCATGTGACCATGGAGCTCTCATAAACTCGTCGGCGGGCAAGGATCCTAAATGACAGACCTCTGCACCAGGTAACTCTGACTAGTCGCGGCGCCCAGGGTTATGATTTTTCAAACGGATCTCCGACTTTTCTTCTCCAATTTTAACTCTAAACGCGATCCCACATCCCTGGATCGTTCCCTCAGAACACTTAGGACGAATCACTAATATCCTATACCCAAATAGTTTTACAACACCGTAAACAGTCCCGAAACATGAAGCAAGCACCACTAATGGATCGTTGGTAGGCAGAAGATCAATAATGCAGGTTTTGTAGTGCATGGATTAGTAATGCAGGGTTAGTATATGCAAGTGGATTAGTAATCCAGGGCTTGGTATAGCCGAGATTGTATGCAGGACAATTTTTAATCAAGATTGGTGTATTGGGTGGGTCATGGTGTGTTCAATACCTAATTTTTTGTGAGTTTTGAATAAAGTTTACAAAAAAAATTCTTTCCAACTATAACCCTATAGTTCTTATGAGATTTTCTATTTCATGTATTTAGTGCAAGGTAGATAATTAACGAAGAAATATATTTTTTTATTACATTTTTAACATTGCTAGGAGAAAGGAATTTTAGTTGTCATGTTCACTATTTCTTCCTTAATTATTATGAGAATAAGGATACTTGTCGCCTTAATAAATTGTTTTAATATCTCCAAAAGGCACACAGACTATAATGGATTAATAGAGAAAAATTGTATAGAGGCGGTGGTGGGGTTGTTTTTGTATAAAGTAAGTTTTTAAAGACTCTTTATCATAAATCAGATAAACATAAAAAAATAGCACTAGTAACAAAATTTAAACTATTTTTGATACTCGGACGAGAAATGTGTGAGTGTGTGTATGAAATGTGGTATATGATATATAGATTATGATATATAGTATATATCATAATATATCTATATATATATATAACAATACAACGGACACACGCACTATGTTTTAGACTACTTGTGTAGTTTAAAATGGACGTTTCTTAAGAACAAATATTGTAATTTATAAATTATTCTTAAATTCATACATCAACATTAAGCATTTACTATGTATACTATATTGTTGATATTCAATATAATAATTAATAACTCATAGTTTTAGAAACAACAATTATTAGAATGAATAAAGTTGTAATATATTTAGTTAAAGAAGTTATTAGTATAAATATAAGAATAAAAATCAAAAATAAACCAAAATGATTAAAGGGTATTTGAGTGTGTATTTTTGTATTTACCGTAGTTATTAGTCTCATTGGTATTAGATCTAATATCACACCAAACCCAGAAAGATAATAATATTAGTTTATAACCCTCTAATACATTGGGTGTATAACTAATCCATGGAATTTACCACAAAATTCCTACCAAACATAGTATTAATAATATACCAGACGACAGGGCCTCTACTGTGGATTAAATTGCTCCTAATAACTTCCCTACCAAACAACCCCTAGAATGTACAATACAACTCTATGAACAATATTCAAGTAATGCGGGCCATCAAGAACTTTAAGATTCTCATTCAATCAATACAAGACCTTGAATAATTAAACATGTGGGTGTTTGCTGAACGAACCCACCACATAAGAGACCATCACATAACAGTAACCTTGATATGGGGAAGACCGAGACCCCCGACGAATTCCAACAAGCGAAACCGATGCATTTCATTGAGCTTCATGATCTGATCCTCTGCTCTTCTCTAGCTCCTTACAAGCCCTAATCGTTCTCACTTTTCCACACTGAACTGGACGTTGGTTTACCCCGGTAATAACGCTTAAAAACGAATTAGAAAAAGAGTTAGGTGAACGACTACTTAGCAACTAAAAGCCGTGGACTTTCCTCATGCCACCAGGCGCCACCTTTCCAAAAAGCATATCTCTCTCATTCGACATAACATAATGCGAAAACTCGGAGCCGTTGGAATATCTTCCGAATGGTTTCCAACAATATAAAGAACTCAGTCCTAAAGACTCCGAACTCGGATTTAAGAGGGCCGTTTGAAATTAAAAAATATCACATTTTATAATTGGAAAAAAAATTGTTATCCAAATTTTCTTTATTTATTTCCAAAAAGTTATTCTTGAGTTTCTTAGTTCGTTTTATTTCTATTCATTTCAAGTTAATGTTACAGTCTCTCCCCTTTGGAACAGGCGTCCTCGATGAGACTATTACACTAATCTCATGGTAGTAAATAGTCATTTCAGGCACAATGTACAACAAAAGCAAGTCACAAGGATATGCTTGACACAATAGAATCTATAAGAAGCAATAGGAAGAGATTTAATACATTGATCCTGCATTCTCTTAAGTTTTCAAAGAGGATGTGGAGATATATTCTTCATAAAATCCTCCTCACTTGCATATCGCTTCTTGTTCGACAATTGATTCCTCCAAAGGACCTTAATGATGCAGGGGGACTTCCTTGTGTCCGTATATTGGCAGAAACTTGGATTATCGCGAAATCAAACTGGAATCCTCTTCATGAGGATAGAAGGGGATCCTCTGAATTTTAACATTCTTAGTTTGGTACAGTACCACCGAATAGATCACCCAAGCACTCTTATCATCAACATAGAACTGATGGAATACCGGGATGAACCGGCCTCTAATTCTTGGGGTGAATCCAACTCAGTAATCCACATGTGTCCACTCTATTGGAGATTACTATAAGGTCCCACATATAGCGGGACTAAGTTTCTCCTTCTGTAGCCAAACCTCTAACAAAAACCCCCCTTCAAGGTGACAAACTGTCAGAATATCCTCAATTATACCATTTCAAACTCTATTGGCCCTTACGCTCTTGTGTAGAAGAACTATTTGGAAACAGTGCCGGTTAAAATCTCTCTTGAATCACTTTCATCCTTCATCAATGGCTTGGACCTCCTAATCGGTCCTCTTCAACCACTGCTTTCAACAACCTACAAACATCACAATAAGGGAGATTTGCATCTTCACCCCACTATAAAGCTTCAAAGGGAGTCATGTTGGATACTTGACTAGGTAAATTATTTGGTTAACAAAAAGACGAGACCTCAATGAGAGGTATGTGATCATATTACCAAAGCCGCCCTTTGAAGTCGATCACACAAGCTCTCCAACAAATCTTCCAAAGTTAATGGATAGTACTCTCTATCTTGTACATCTAATTTAGGATGAAAAGAGTGCTGATGTCACGCTTTACACCAAACCGTTTCTGAAAAGATTATCATTCATAAATTGGTGCACCGTTGCGACAATCTGGAGACCTGAACTCCTTAAGGCTTACACAAGCTAATTTGACGGTACAAATTAAACATAATCCTCGTCGGACTATGTGAGTCTTATTACGACAAGAAGATGGCTGACCATTTCATGCTGTACGAGTATCGCCCGCAAATAGAATCAAACGGTTGCCTGCGAAATTTGGAAAGCCTGTGATAAAGGCCTATATAACCGCCACTTCCCATTTCAGAAGGTTCTATGTTCTGAGAACGCAAAACCGGGGCCCGTAGTCTTTTGGTTCTCTACTTCGCAAACTTGTTGAACTTTGGGCATTTGGCAACAAACTCAGCAAATCCCTTCTTCATGCCTTCCCCCCAATACACCTCAATGCTCAAATTGCGTTACATATTGTGGAACCCGGATGTCAAATGAAATTGTTTTGTAGCTTTGAGCTCCTCCTCCTCCAATGATCCTATCTTAGAAGTTCATCACCCTGGTGACACATAACCTACCTGTATTTTAGTACAGTAGCATCTCCCCCTGTTTACAAGACGTTAATCCTGCTACTCTTATGAACATTGCCTCAAGTCCAACCAATGGGGATTTTGGTCTTTAGCGTTTCCTTCAACCGTTCCACTCTTGACACTAAATTATGGAACTACGATCCATTGGTCACCACGATACCTCCTTCTTTGGAATCCTAAGTCCTGACAATGCCCAAACGTGCAAGTTTGGTGCACATCTTAATCTAACTTTCCCCCCAACTTTTCTTGTTCAACATGGGACCTAGGAATATCACCTATTAAGCATCAAACACCACATTAGCATTCACCTGGGTTAGTCAAGATTTTAAATGTGCGGTAATCCTTGGGGATAATTCCACCCACCGTGGGTCCTTTGTATTAGATGAGTTCTTTCTTAGGGACACCCATATTGGAGGCTTTGGTTGTTGAGTGAATATGCGCGCACATGATCACCATACATGTAGCTGTGATATTCTCAAAGAAAACACCTACACCACCAATTCTTAAGTCCATGATTGTGATAGGATTCGTTCTCATGAATTCTTCAACTGTCTAAAGGAGCCATACGTTTAGAGGACCTTTTCATTCATACTGCTCAACACCAGCCCAAATAAACTCTCGATGCATTATTGTACAGGGTACACCACAAAACCTTGAGTAACCTCGCTTAAGGTCACACATGAGCGGTAGTCATAGTCTTTTTACAACTCACTAAAAGCTTTTATCACAAGCGCTCCGACCAATTGAAACTTGATTGTCTTCTGAGTTAACTGTGTCAAGAGGAGATGAATAGATAAAAGATCCTTCTACAAATCCTATAATAGCCAGTCCAAACCCAATAAATCCTATGGAGGTCTTGTTGAGATTGGAGGTCTAGGCCAACTCTGAACTGCGTCTAAATCTGCTGAGTGTCAGACTGCTAAATCCCATCACCGAAGAATAATGTGGGCCCAAGATTTACCAAGACTTAGTCAAAGACTCACACTTGGAGAACGTGGGAAATAGCTATTAATTTCATCGGAGTCTAAGTGACTATCCTGAGGTGACTAGCGATGGAGTCTTCGATTACTTCCTCTTTGAATAAAGACAGGACAAAAACAGATCTAATAGGTTGTGAGACTCTATTCTTAAGATCCATGAATGAGCGAGGTGCATTTTTCAACCAAGAGGGGGAAGCATAAAAAACTACATAATGCCCCCTCTATTATTTAAAAAAGGGAGCTATATATGAATAGTCAACTCCCAACTTTCACTAATGGTACCCTGATCTGAGGTCGATTATTGAGAACAAGGAAGGCAACCATAAGTTGGGGTTTTAAAAAGTATCATCTATACCTCTGTGACAGCATGATGCTTATTCTTGAGTCAGCTTATTCAGTTTGGCAGATCATCTATACAACATTCTAAGGAACCCTTTTAGTTCTCCCAAAATAGAAACAAGCGCCTTCAAGGTGATACACTAGTGGTGCGAATAAAGACCTTACCAACAAATCTTTCATTATTCTTTTAACTCTGTTCACTCTTCTAATGTCATTCCGTTTGTGCGGCATAGAGGGGATGGACAAGTATCTGGGAGATGATATTGTCGAAGTATATCTCTCTTTAAGGAGGGACTCACATATAGATAATCGGGAAAATTCGATGGAAAATTTCTTTTACTATTTGACTGATGAAGGTGGAGGTACTCGGCACTTGATTCATTAACGTCGACTACGTGATAATACACACCTTTGAACTACTTGCCTCTCTCTGTAGTAACGAATTAAACGACCCTAGACATTGCTTGAGGCTACTATGTCCACTCTATGACTGGCTCATTAGGAAATCTCGAACTTATAACGCGAGTTCTACAATCTTTTAGGCACATTACAGGCATGAAGCCAGTCCATACCTAGAATAACATCCAAATCTATCTATGTCTAACTGCACTAATATTAGCCCTTGTGTTTCTTTTGATTGATGCAACAATACAAATCAAGATAGACTATTTCCTCTATATAGATCCCCAGACAGGTGTAGAAACTAATCCTAATGCAATAAATTGTTGCTTTAGTTTTATGGTTTGATTATATGAGCATCATATTATTGGTCGTTCTCACGCTATATATATTGTATATAAATAACTTATGATTATAAATATTAATGTTCCTAAGTGGATATTTTATTTTTAAATTAAAAGTCTTGTAATGTATGATATAACTAAATTATGTCCCGTAATCTGAACTGAGCATTATTATTATATAAAAAGGATTTATGACATGGTCTATTTATTTGAATGATAATATTCCTCTATGTAATCCTGTTTATAATGTCATAGCGTACCAATGACTATTAAAAGATTGTTTACCACCAAAATAATTTTAATTTTATACAATAACATACACTCAATTAATTCCTGAGAAAGATATTAAAGGTCTGCTCCGTCTGAAAAGAAAAATTTAATCTCTTTGAATTTCTCATATTTATTACTTGAAAAAGAACCTGTTTTGAACAACAAGGAGTGTGTCGTAGTAAAAGAAGAGGACATTTAATATTCTCGGTGCTCAAAGATCCTTATTAGAAAGTTAATGAAAATATGAAATGTAGTTATTTTTAAGTCTTTTACCTATACTCTAAAAATTTACTTTTCAAATTAGGGTTTAGTAGGTTTAGGTGTCATATGTTTTTTTATGATCTCTCATTGACTTTTTTTATGTTTCATTGAAAAATGTTAGGGTTGAATTTATATTGTTTTCTCGAATTAAATATGATTTGAATACTGATAGATCATTTTTATGTTAGTGTTTTTTATGTAATTTGGACATGAACTGCACATGATTATTGTGCATGTTGATATGTGATCAGACTGTAATCTATTTTTGTTAATCCTTAAGATGTTGTTTTAAATCCCTGAATTGAATTTGGTCATATATTTTGGAAATGAGAATATTTTTCATAACCTCCAATGAACATGAAATTTGGTATGTCGGTTATTGATCAAGGGCCTAGGAAGAAACATATTATTTCCCATGTGGTTTATAATTTTTTTGAGTCGTAAAATGAGATTTAAAAGTTCTTATTGTGGGAAGTAAAAAGTGTTAGCAGTATGAACACATCCGATATACGATTTTAATTTATGTTATATTTAGTACTCGATTACACATGATGAGTTAACATAATTGATAGTATCATACGGATTAATTTTGTTCATTTTTCATCAAAAAATTGTGTTGAATCTAAAATTGCTCATAACTTTGGAGATAATGTTATTTTTGAACTCCGATTGATCATGAATTTGGTAAAGTTTCATCGAAATGATCAAATTTAAATGACTAATAGTTAGCAGTGAGTTTGGGGTGGAGTAATTTATATCGTCAAGATGATTTTGATTAGATAGACTTTTATGAATATGGAAAAAAGTTAATTTAATTAGTTAATCAGAATAAATATTTCCTCGAGGCTATGATCTGGTGGAAGATAGAGTTTGTTTCTTATGATCCTTGATGGTTAAATGTTAGGTGAAAGTATGTAATGTCATTTCTTGGATGTAGGAGACCTTCCTCCATACTGATGAACTTAATACAATTCATGTAAATATTTGACTCTCGTAGTTTGTGAATTAATCTATATTGACTCTACAAAAATTATAATATTTAATTGGTGATCATTGGTTGGAAATGATATTCACAGACTTAAAATTCAACATATGTCTCCACATGCAGTTGACTTTTTTTCTAAATTTGTTGAAGTGATATCTTACAATATAATCTCTATAGTATATATATTCTAGGTAGATAATATTAGATAAGTAGTTGCATGCGTAATCATTTTATTTGGTCATCCAAAATTTGGTTTTTCAAGAGTAGCCTTAAATATCTATAAAGCGTGAGTTTAATTTTCGATATTCATGAATACAGCATTTTCGTTTGACTTTAGAGATTTTTTCTTTATTCTTGTTAGTGTATGTTTCCACACAATGAATGATATTGACAAGAATTGAATGAGTGGGTAAACTTTAATTCTCTTTTGGCCAACCAAAAGCATTTTGTCCAACCGCATTGATCATAGTTTTTAAATTTGAAAAAAGAAACACTTATTGTTTTGTTATCTTGTATGGACATGTTTTCTTTTTCTTATTTATAGGAGCGAGCAAATAAGTGGACGAAACCTCGCCATGTTTTTGATCTATGTTGACTTTTAACGGGAAGGTTTAATACATCCGTATTTAAGCATATTCATGTTTTAATTAAAAGTAGTTGGGGCTAACATGTGATGTGGGATCTTAAAACTTTAAAAGGTCCAAGAGGCAAGACAATGAAGAAAAATAATGTGTTGGCAACTGACCCGTGAAAGTTGAAAAGAGTTCGCATGGAGAAAGATCAGAACTCATTCTTTTTTGTTTGATTATTGGTTGACATTTGAATTGAGAGTAATGCTCAGTAAAAGACAAGGAAGTTTAAATACATGTTTGTTTTTGTACTCATTATTGTTTTATGATGAGCTCATGAAAGACGTGATTATGTGTTACGTTGTTAGATTGTTAGTATGATTTGGATTTGTGGAAGAATTGAACGACAAATCTACAATGCAAGTTTTATCTTTTACTGTCATTGTAAAGAAATGTTTTTTGTGACATTGTGGATTTAAAATTTGTGTGTTAATGCCTACTGTCAGATTGACCTATTGAAATATTGGGTGTTTAAATGTAGTATGACACTTCTTTGATGTAGTGTTATGTTACTTTTTTAGCCCATTAAGTTTGAAAGTCGAAACAAAATAGTAAAGTTTGGAGAATTGAAAAAAAAGAAGCCCCACTTTGACGGACCGCCCTATTAAAAATCAAAATAAAAATCGAACCGTTTAAGTAAATTGAACAGAAGCTACCACAAAATCGAACCGAACAAAATATTCAATTAGAATTTCGTATTCGGTACACAACATTTACAGAACCCAAAAAATGAAACAAAAAATGAAAACCCGAGAGGAACCGAAATGAGTCATTTCACACGGCCCTAGTCTGGTCGTCATTGTTTCATCAAAATGTGTTGGTTCAAGAGGTCATTATATCTACAAACAGGCGTGGATTTGAATATTTTCATATTCAATGTAATACATAAATATGCTTTTCGTTTGGAACTTTAAGAATTTGTTCTTTAGTCTTGATTCGTGGTATCTTTTCAGACAAAATGATGATATCTGACAAGAATTACTGAGCCGAGTAGAGTTTTAAATTCTAGGGTTGGGTGGCCAAGCCAACCTTTTTCACCAAAGTTGATCCTAGTTTTGAGATTCAAAAAAAAAAACACTTGGATTTGATATGAAATTTTGGATAGATTTCATAAGAACCAGACTATACGGGGGACATTATTTTTTATTGGATCGTGAGAATGATTTTTTGTCCATAATTGATTAACTAGTTGTAAGAATTACTTTTATGTTCGGCCTTAGACCTTTCTCCCTACCGATGAAATGATACAAAAAGTCACTTAGGTGGTATTTAATCTTCATTTTTGATAATCTATTTAACTCTCCCGAAATAGAATAACATAAGTATTGGATCAACATAGCTAGAGGATGATCACTTGACTTAAACACAAACATTCGATTCTCCAACTAAGTTATGTTGTATAAGGTTTATGTAGTGAAATAATCGGTCATTGTACATAGTTATAAGGCATGAATTAGTTCTCCAATCCCCCAATTGGCTATTCGAGATGCATGATATTTTATTATACCTGAGCCCCGAATTTTCGTAGCGGATATTATTCAAAACTATTATGATCTAATTTAATAATATTTATCTCTCTATTTTTCAATAGAATTTACGCACTCCATTTAGGTCCAAACTTAAGACTTTCTTTGGAGGCGAGATAAGATATTACATTCAAATGCATTGTACTTGTACACGAAGTGCGGGGATTTAAAGAATTTATTTTCATTTTTGCTAACAAAACTAGATCAGCGATGATATTTAAGATATTTTATTTGTAAATTTCCTTATCAAAGTGTTCTATATAAATCTTTTATTTCTGTGATATATTGAATGCATGGTTCTTTATTGGTATTATTTCTCATGAAGTGATTAAAATATTAATTTTCTCATAAGAAACAGTACTTGACAAATTACAGAAGCTTATGATACACTAGCGTCTTAAGTTTATTATTTTGAATGAATTTCGAGGCCTGGTTAATTAAAAATGAAATAACTTTTCATAAGTGAATTCACTACTCAACCTGTGATTCTGATTTAATAAAAAGCAACTAAAGATTTTCCTCTTAAAAATGAGAAAGTGGTATGTGATAAGTAGAATTATTCTATCTTGATTTGTGAGGTCCATAGACCATTCCGAGCAAGATGTGACTTCCTAGTTATTGCTATCTACTATTTTCACCAAATTGTTGCTCAATGATATGATATATATATTTCTTTTGATGTTTTGGTAGTTTGAATATCTCAATAACTGATCAAAATAATTAAGCCACATAAAGTATCGTCATGAAAAATAATATAATAATACCATCCGGTCTGATTGAAGTGACATAAAACTCTCTGCAAATCTCATCTTAGTCACGTTATCTTATACAATAGTTTGTCTTTTCTATTTTCCTACACTGACACTCTATAATAGATTTGGGTGTAAGAGAGAAAATAAGTAGACACTATAAAGAAGTGATAGAGTTAATTATTGAACTTATTATCGAGTTATTTGGGCTTCTTTGATGATTCTTAAACTGCATCAAATATCTAAATGCAATTGTCTTTCAAATAAGTTCTGTTTGAACAACTTCTACTAGTTTGAATTTTGGGTCGTACTTCAATATGTGACATGTTCAAGATATAGGATTGTCCAGCAAGATGTGTGTGAGTGGGAGAATAAGAAATAGAATTGAACAAATGTGTGTGTTAATTGGATAATATGCGCTAAGGAAAATGAAAGAAGGTTTTAGTATAGTGTCTTAAGAACATAAGGCACGTTTGTTAAAATAGAATTGTTTGATTATAGAAAAGGATAATTTTAGTAACCGATGTTCCTATAAGTAAATTTGTTTTAAAGAAATTGGAGCAAGAAAATACCAAATAAGTTAATGGTAAATTCGACAGCTCAAGAACATCTAATGGGTATGTATAGAGTAGTGTTCCATTGCACTTATGTGGGGGGGGAGAAAGGTTATTAGACATGAAGAAAACTAAACTATCTCAAGCATGGAGTTATGTAAGCAAATCAAGAACACTTCATGAAGTTTTAATAATTTTCAATATCGAAAGATGTTGAAAGAAAATATAAACTCAAGAACATGAAGTCTATTATATAGGTCGTAGTACTTAGTCGTGAGGGAGAATCATAACGAAGATGGATTTGTTTTGTATGCTTGAAGAAAATTTTAATGATAAAGCTCCTGAAAAGAAGTACAATCTTGGAGGGGGTTGATCATAAAGTCTCTCAAGATCTAGCACAAAATTGGGTTTGTTAAGATGAAGCACTACTAGACAAAATTGCATGAGAATATATATTTGGTAAATTTTCCTTTCGATAAGAAATAAAGACATGCAATGTGAAAGTTATAATGGCATATTTAAGAGTCAAATTGCGAGATTGTTAGGGGTATATACTATTAATCATGTTTTAAGACATATTATTATATAACTTTTTATATTACAATAATCAAAGTGGAAGATTGTTATGGTATTTACACATTTACTTGTGTTTACATCTCTTACATTAAACAATTTGGATGGTTAAAGTCTAAGTGGGAGATTGTTGCGATGTATACTATTAACCATATGTTAATAACTTAATATTTAACTAAAAATAAATAATTTTCAATTTCAATAGATCATATATATTCGTTTATGGTGTCTATTTACTTAAATATGTAAGATGCTTTTAGTGTGTTTAGTTTTAGCTTATACATGAGGATTATATCATCGTTTTCTTATAAGTAAATAAGTTTTGGTTCAACATTAGTATGGAAATGAACATGAATCAATGTCGATTGTAGCACAGTTATTTGTATTTATTCTTTTATGGAAATGGTCATAGTTTCAACTTCTTGTGCTAGTACATTTGTATGTATTGAACGGGACCGAGTAAAAATAATTGTTTTTACATGACGATAAAAATATATATCTAGAAACTATTAAATGTATTATTCTTGTCCTCTATAACTATTAGATCTGTATATATTAATTTTATCGTGTTTGATTATTAATAGTCTGGTAAGTTTGGTGAATAATAAATATATTGTTAAATAATAATTTAGTTGTGGAATCCATGTCTCGTTATAGAGATTGATTGCTATGTCCTTTTTGAGAAACTTCTATAAGTTTTTCATCGTTTCAAATCTTACAAGTGAATATATGAATACAACACTGAAATAGTTCGTATTTCTCTAATGCAAATTAAATTATTAACCTAAATTCACTTATGGTATTAGTATTTGAAATCTTAAACATGGGGAATTTACTAAGTTTTTAGTGCTGGGAATTACGAATTAGAGGGTTGCAATGAGGAATGTCTAGTGGGAATGATTTGTAATTTACTTTGATTAGATAATCAACATTGTTAATTGGAACATTTCCATGACAGAAAGCCTCGGTTAATTATGTGTCCCTATAATGTCCATATTCACTAGAACTTAGAGTCTATTTATAGCGAAACGAAAGAATAATATAGTTTTTTTTCTAGTCTCTAGAAAAACAAGGTTTTCTAGTGCTTTTGGATTATGAAAAAAAAAAAATCTCTATAAATAGGGATTCTGCTAACGGCTAAAAAATAGATGATTAGTTTTCTATCCATACTTGGCCCACCAAGTATTGAGAGAGGTTCCAGGATGTGATTTGGGACACTGTAGAAGATCATATATAACCTTGTAACTTTCCTCTTGAAGGTTTTCTAACTTGGAGCATTTGCTTGAAGGTACCGTCCCGCTTCAAGAGGTAATTTTTTAATTAAATTTCAGTATTTATATTTCTAGCATATTATATGTGTTTTTTTTAAGGCATCAAGAAAATTTGATTTATATATTCTTCATGTAAGCAGTCATAGATCTTGAATATGCTTCCTCTATGCGCATAATCTGTTTTCCAGCCAACTGAACACATCAAGAGCCAAGATTTCATCTAAATAGATAAGCTAATTAGTTTATACATATGGTCGGTTATGGATTGACTTCATTTTTTGTTTCATTTTAACGTATACAAGAGATTCCCTGTCCTCTATCGGGTGGTAATTATATTTGCCACCGAGGAGGTTCTAGATTGTGTTTTGTAACTTCAATTCGTTTGACATTGGGCCTGTAAATCACAATGACCTTGAAGAGTTGTTTATTCTTTAAACTTGTGTGAAATAATTAAATTCATTTTTTTCCTTTTGGGGGGTCACTTGTGGTTTTGATCTTAATTGAATTAATTAAAAAGGTGCCCCTTTTGAATTTTCTTGTTATTTGAAAAATCGACAGAACCTTAAGGTTCTGCAAAATTGATAATGCCTTGATCTATTTTCATTTAATTTCAAGAGGAAGTTGAGTAGGGTCCACTTGGCTTACTTGCATAAAGAGAAGGAGATTAATTATCAAACATGCAATTGTTTTCAAGTGGGTTGGTGATTGGCTATGATTTGTGACAATTGAACGGGAATTTTGTTGCCTAGTTATTACGGACTGATTAGTCCACTGATTTATTCTCTTAGGCTATAAAATTGAATTTATTGTCATTTGTTTTAAGAGAAACAAATCTAATGAAATAATTGTTTGTTTATGGTTTAATTATATGAGCATCATTATTTCGTTTCTCACGATATATAATATTGTATAATTGAGAAATTATGATTAGTAAATATTAAATTTTAAACTGGATTATTTATTTGGAATCATTAAAAGTCTTAAATATTATATAATAACTTATGCCAAGTATATGACTTAGAATTATGATTAATATAGTATTTATGAAATTGTGGTAGATGATTGATCGTTTAAGATCCCTCTATGGTTATCATGTGTAAAAGTCCATGTGTAAATGTATCTAAAAAGATGTTTTTACCCAAAAATAAATTTACTTTTAGATACTAGTAACACTTAATTAATTCGTGCGAATAGACCATTAAAGTTCTTCTCCGTGAAAAAAACAAAAATTGATACCTGAATCTCATTTAGTAAAAGGACAATGTGACACAAGGTGTATATGTCTTAGTAAAAGAAAGGACACAATAATATGTCTCGTGCTCTGAGACAATTTTAAAAGTTAATGAAAATTGAATCTATTATTTTTTAAATCTTTAACTATACCAAAAAATATTTTTCAAATTAGGTCATATAGTTTTAGGAGGAATAATTTTTTTTTATGAATCTATCATTGGACTTGAAATTGATAGTTTTTCATTGAAAATTGTTTAGATGGTTTCATATTGTTTTTCGAATTAAAAATTTGATTTGAATATGATAATCATTCCTTATGTTAGTTTTTATGATGTTTTATGTTAAATTTGGAAACTGACTGCACAGTTATTTGAGCATAAATTGATATGGGATCAGAATGTAGGTCAATTATTTTAATTCTAAGATGTTCAAATCACTTAAATTTTGAATTTTGGTCATAATTTGAATACACCTGAAAGTTGGTAAGTTTTTGTAAGGACCTAGTAAGAACGCGTTGCCAATTGGGTTATAATTTTTTTGAGGTCGTTGAATGATTAAAAGTTCTTATTTGGAATTAAATAGTGATTTCGTATGAACAAATCCTTATATCGGTTTTATTCTTTATATTTGGTACATTATTACACGATGATTAACAACATTGATATATAATAAGAAGTAAGATTTTTTTTTTCATTTTTTATCAAATTGTTTGAAAATCTGAAATTCTCATATTTTGGAGATAAATCTATTTTTTGAACTCCGATTGATCTAAGGAATTCGATCAGTTCATCGAAATGACAATATAAGAGACTCATTGTTATTCAGTGATTTTGATAATTTGAGTCTCCAGTGATGTTGATTAGATATTTTTTGTATCTAAAAATTAATTTACAAAAAATTATTCGACTTGAGATGTGTTGATAGAGTTTTTTCTTTATGGTCTTTGATGACTAATTTTTAATGAAGTATTAAGTTCATGTTTTGGCTTAGCTTTCTTCATAACATGAATGAAATTAAAATACAAGTCATTAAAGTTTCATCTCTAGTTTTGATTATTGTCATGGATTCTACTAACCTGAGTATTATTAATTAGATCATGGATTGAGGTATAATAAAGTCGCTTGACTAAATTAGCGTATCATCTCCATCTATTGGCTTTTGTTTTCTAATTTGTTGTAGTGAATATTTACACCAATAACTTAATTGAAAAAATAATGCATGAGTTAGGGGTGGGCATAAACACGAAATACCGAACCGAAATGAATTTTTTTATTTTGATTTCGATATATAAATTGATTTTGGATTCAGGTATTTCAATTTAATTGTTTTTAATTTTTTTGTTTTTAATCGGTTTTGATAAGTAATTATTTTGATTTTTGATAATTTTTGTTTAACATCGAAAAATTATATTAAATTTAATATTATAGTAACTATAATTATTAATGGGTTAAATAATCTTTTAAAAAAAGCAAAGAACTGAAACCCTATGTAATGTCCCTATTCCTAATTCCACTTATCATATTTCCTTTGCAGCTATTCCTCTTCTCCTCTTGCGGCTGCTTCCTCTTCCTCTTGCAGTTTGTTCCTATTCCTTTCAAGACAGCAATCTCCGCCCGCAGTAGCATCGGCCCAACAGCCGGCAGGTTTGGTACTTGACTTCTCACTTCTTTCATTTTTGTCTTTTCTGATTTTTATTTTTGTGACTAGTTAGTGTTAATTTATGTGATGTTTTTATCTAGCATGGCTGAACCAAATCATTAATCTGGGTGTAGATGATCAAAGTCGAATAAGTATGGCTGGTTTCTACGTATAATACACCTAGTAATAATAATGAGTCCGTCAATTGGCACAGAACTAACAAAAAACGAAAGAAAAGAATGGTTCCTAGATCTCCTGTTTGGCAACACTTTTAAAAGGTTTTTGAAAATGGTGTATTCGTTATAGCAAAAGTGGCTTACATTGTAAACAATACTATGATGCCATACACAAGAAATGGACCCAAGTGACTAAACAACATTTGACTTATCGGTGTAAAGGTGTATAACCTCCGACTGTTGCAACCTGGTATTCAAAAATTAAATATTCAAGTAATAATGTAGAGAACTGGAAATTTGGATGCAAGAGGTAATGTAAGAGGGCTTTAGTTGATATGACTAATTTTGGATGCACTACCTTTTAGTTTTTGTTGAAAAAGAAGCTTTAAGACGTTTATGAGTAAAGTCCAACCTTTGTTTCATATTACTTTCTCGAGAAACATAACAAGGGATTGTTATGAACTTATGCTGAATTGAGAATGATTTGAAACAATCTTTACGAGAAAAATTTTTACACCAAAGAATTTGTCTCACAGAAAACACTGACTTCGGTGCAAAGAATGCAATTATATAGTGGACTGCTACTTTTGATAGGAATTGGGTGCTTCATAAGGAATATTTAATTTTTTGTCCTATCACTAGTCTAAATGTGAGATTTGGCTGGTCTTTAGGTAATTGTTTACTTGATTGGAAGTTGGATAGCGTTTTTTTACTGTTACGGTTGATATGCCTCTTCAATGATATGGCCTTTTCTAGTTGTCCAAAAATTATTATATAGGTAACTAATATGATGGAGAGGTAAGAAATCCCATGTGAGATATATGGCTCCTATACTTAAGCTAATGTTGGCAGATTTGTTTGAAAGAAATTGATCCTCCTATCAAAGGGTGGTGAGACAAATGTGAAATATGTTAGATGATCTCTTAAGGACAAGAAACTTCTTGAAATGTGTTGAAATGCCAAAGATAGAATGTGATAAGAGATGTTGTCTTTAGATGTGCCTACTTGTGGAATTTCACTATTTTTGATTTTAGCACCACAGAAAAGTTAGAGAAGGCTTTTTGACAAGTTTTGATTTTTGTGATGGTAAATTTTAATTCTTTTCTTCACTGATGTTTGGTAAACATGGAAATATCACAGGTTCATTCAATATGAAGATTGGGCCTAATGTAGGAATTCACAAGTTTCATCTAAAAATTTTAGAGCATTTGAAAGTTCAGGTCACGTAGTTACTTGTAATGTTTCTTTTGAAGATATTGTGAACTTTATGCTTATTTGAAATTAATGATGGCAATTGATGACCTTGAATTTGAGTAAACTGGCTTCGGAATGAAAGAAAATGCAAAAAATATTGGGGTACTCTAAGTCTGAAAAAAAACAAAATGATTTTTTTTTCTTCTATTTTGGATCCCTCCAATAATTGTGTATGTTAGTTTTTCTCGTGGAAATACGTGGGGAAGAAATGAAAATGTATTGAAATATGAAATTAGAGGCTTACTTGAGGGAATTTGGTTTGTGATTTATGTAGTATGGAAAAGGTTCCAAAAGTCAACATCTTGCATCTGACTCATCTGATTCTTCTGCTTTTGGTACTTCTCAAATGTGTCCAAAAATTCTTTTGAGACTAAGTTTTTGACATAAGAACAAAAGCAATATTCTGAAATTTAGGTGTTAATCTGAGTTGGGAATAAATATCTTCTTGAAGACCAGAGCGTGAATCTGGAGATTTTGATATTTTGTGAGTTGGTGAAGTTAACTCTCCTAGATTTCTTATACTTCACAGCTGGCTCGAGATGTAATTGATTATTCCTATGTCGAGTGTGCATCGAATTTGCATTTACCACCGTGGTTTGTAGTCTAAATCCCTTTGAAGTCAATTGACTCCAAATGTGTGCAATGTCTTATTTGTGTCCAAATTTCTAGACAAGAACCAAGTCTATTTGTGTTTTGAACCAGTTTTGGAGTTTCCCTTGAAAAAATTGAACTTGTAAGACTTTTTATTTTTTTTATTTTTGGAAAATTAAAAAAATTATTGTGTTGTATCTTGTATGACATGTTTCTTTTTCTTATTTATAGAGATGTCAATATTGGAAGAAACTCTTCCATTATTGATCATGGATGAACTTTTAGCGGTGATTTTTTTTTTTTTAATACATATTTATTAATCATATTATGTTTTTTTAATCGTAAAAGTAGTGTTCGAAGATTTGATTGTTATCTTAAACTTTAAAAGTCAAATAGTCAAACACTGAAGAAAATAATTTTGTGTGGTAACGTGACACTTGAAAGTTGAAAGCGTTGTAGACAATAAAATTCGCGTCGAGAAAACAAATCAAGAACGGAAATTATAGCAACATCGATTTAGTATTTCAAATGTGAGTGTTACAATCGCTATAATTCCTCTGAATTCCCGCCTTTTCAAATATAAATTCAAGGCCTTAGAAGGCTTGTTCTTGATCTATGATTAACCTTGAACTTGAATTTTTTATAATCTGATCTTGACTTTTAATTTGAACTCAAGGGCTTCGAGCTTGTTCTTGAATTCGGGTGGTCTTGATCTTGATTATTCTTGAACTTGAATGCTTAATTCTAACTTGTAGCTTGTATAGAATTAAATGCGTTTGTACCAAAGAGTTTCCTCTAAGCTTCTTGTTTAGAATTTTCTATCTTCCTTTCCGAATTATGAGGACCCCTATGTATATTTTTAGTAGAGGAGATGCGATTGGAATAGGATTCATTCAGCCAATCCAGATTAAAAGTGACATGGCAGTTTGGGGCTTTTAGGAGCGGGTTTTGTCATTTTTGTACCTGTCATGATTTATTGGTTTTCTTATTTTACTTGGCATGCCACATCATCTGCACACTGGGCGCAAATATGGTTCTAGAATGAAATGAGATTGGGTTTACAAATTGGGTTTCCCAATTTTACCCCAAATCAATTAATTTTAGAACTTTTAGTTAAATCCATATTATTGACTTAAATATTTAACTCAATATAGCAATCCACAATATTTATTTGGTTAAATTTAATGAATTTCAATATAATCAGAATCATGTTAATAAATTATATTTAATAATTTTAAATGATGACAAATGCCCCTGCTTCAAGTCTTTGTCCGAGATATTTTTATCTTGTTAGAGCTAGGATTGAAGCATTAACTGTTACTAAATTCACCTTAGTTAAAAAAATGAAATAATTGGAATTAACAATTGTAATCCTACTCAATTTTCATAGTCATATATTGTCGTATTGCCCAAAGCCAAAAAAAGAAATTGTAATTGAACTAGGAATTGTAATTCCCTACTCAATTTCATATCCAATTATGGTTTTATTGCCCAATCCAAGAGAAATTGTAATTGAACTAGGAATTGTAATCCTCTCATTCAATATCCATATTTATGTTTTAGGGCCCTACCCAAAGAGATTGGTAATTGAACTAGCATTGGGGGTATCCTACTCAATTTCATATTCATAATATGTTTATTGTTCAACAAAAACAGATAATTGTAATTGAGACTAGGAGAAGGACTTCTATCCCCCACATTACATCTATAATAGTATACATTGTCTCCATAATTTTATCTTCAATTACAAATTGTGAAGCCTACACGAAAAGGGCATACTCAAGGTAATTTTCCTTCTTTTTTTTTCTTTAGTTTCGTCACTTTTTTTACAGCTTGACATGTCTGTCGTAGAAAATTTATATCTCATTGTACAAATCGAAATCTGAACCGTTTTTTTTATTTTTCAAAAACTAACCTTTTAGAGCTACAACATAATCCAATTCAAAAATTTTAATACCTTCGAATCTTTTTACCTGATTTTTAAGTTAAGCTCATATTTTTGTCATGCTAAAAATCGTCCTTTGTTTTTACAGCCTGACATGTTTCGTCGTAGAAACATTCATATCTCATTGTAGAAAACTCAAAATCATGAACCATTTGACTTTTTTTAGAAACTAGACTTTTAGCTTCTTCGACTACCCGAAATTCCCAATTGATACCTTCCCCCCAGAATCTTTTTTAATGATTTTTTTGAAGTTACTCTAGATTTGCCATGCTACAAATTTTTCAGATTTGTGGTGACTTACTAAAATCCTCGTGTCCTTGACGTTGGAACAGCGAAAATCACAATCCACTTGGTGATTCCTAATCTAGACATAAGGTCTACAACACATCCAAATTCAAGAATTAATACCTTTCGATTCTAAAAATCTCTGAACATGTGACCAATCTCTCCTTCACTTTGTATTTCCCTGGTGGTGTTTGATAGAGAATGGATGGAAAGGTATGAGGGGGGATTTGGAACAGGCGGCGGGATGGAGGGAATGAGATAGAAAAGGAAGAAGAATAGAGGGATCATGATAAGCGAAGTGAATGGGTGGAGAGGTATGAAAAGATAAGTTAAAGTAGAGCTTGGGGAAAGCTAAGGGGAAGGTTATAGAGGGTGTTGTAACGTGGACAAAGGATAACAAAAAGGCAGAAGGGGAGTATTAAGGGGGGGGGAGCACACAACCGAGGAGGGGGGGACAGAGGAAAATAGGTTAGAAGGAGAAACGGAAGGAAAGAAACGGAAAGGTTGACGGGTGAGAGCTGGAACACTGAGGGGTCAGGGTAAGAGGAGAACGTAGTAAAAGAGGGAAAACGGAACGTGGGAGAATCCAAGGAATGAAGTAATTAGCTACTGTCGGAGGGATGGGGGAAGGAGGAAGATGAGAGAGAGAGAATGACATTGATGGGGATGGAGGTAGGAGAAGAGTGAAAACGGGCAATGGAAGGGAAGGTGACGGGAAGGAGGTGAAAGAAAAGTAGCGCATGACGAAAAACACAAAAGGTAAGAGAATGGGGCAGGCAGGGGAGGGAAAGGTAACAAAAAATGAAAAAAAGTATAAGTAAAGTGGGAAGAGGTAAAAGAAGGGATGATACGGGAATTTAAACAAAAAGAGAGACCGAGCGAAAGGGAATAAGAACAAGGGAGGAAGTGAGTTAGTGAAATCGTATATGGAAATGTAAAGGTAAGGAGGAAAAGAAAACCAGAAATGGGTGAAACGGGAGCTAACGAGGGCTGGGAGGTAGGCAGGGAAGGGATCATAACTCGTCAGTAATCAGGATGAAAGAGCAAAAAAAGAAAGAAAAAACGGAGGCACAGGGAAAATGAATAGACAAGGAGGCGTCCTATAAATAGGCAGAAGGGAGATAAAGGGATGAAATAAATCAGGTTGTCACGGCCAATAGAGGAGAAAAGGGAAGAGGAAACAGGAGAGAAAAAGAAGAAAGATAGTAGAGAAGGGAAGGGGGGGAGAAGACTGGGGGACCGAAGTACGGTAGAACAGTTGAAGGCCATAAAGAAAAGGACGATAGAAAGGGAATGCTAGGAGTGGGGCCCCTCATCTCCCCTTTTCTCCTTCCAGAAAAGGTAGAATAGGAAGATCAGGGCGCGAGCTGAGAAAAGGAATTGCGGGAAGGAAGAAAGGGAAACACAAGGAAGGTGCGGAAGAATGGGGAAGCAATTCCTTCCTTCTTCTACTTATTTCTGGCTTCCTCTGCTTCAAATCTTCGCGGCTCTCTTAGTCCTGTCTTCCCTCCTCTACTCGCGCTTTCTTCCTGTCTCTTTTTCGGCCTTCGCTTTTTTTCCTGTTCTCGGGCATTTCCTTTCTCGCTTATTGTTCTTGCCTTACTTCTGGCCTCCCGCCCGCCCGCCGACGGCGCGCGCGCTGCCTCAGGCGTTTTTTTTTTTTTTGTAGATCAGCAAAAGGGAATTACCCAACTTGTGCTGTACTAGCATACCCGTTAAGCTCCCGGCCTTGAAAATAACCTCAAGGTTTTTACGGTTCCCGAGTGCTTAACCAACTTGAAGCTTTTAACTAGAATAACCGGTAATGCTCCCGCCTTGAGAAACCTCACGGTGTTTACAAGGACCCGAATGCTTAACTCCATGAAGCTTTACTAAAATACCGTGTTACGCTCCCGTCTTGAAATAACCCTCAAGTTGGTTACAAGTCCTGAATGCTTAACCACTTGAAGTTTTATAGGATACCATGTAACGCTCCTTCCTTTAAGATAACCTCAAGGTGTTACAAGGTCCACGAATGCTTACCATGAAGCTTTAACTAAAATACCGTGTACCTCCCGCCTTGAAGATAACCTCAAGGTTGTTACAATGTCCCGAATGCTTACCATGAACTTTACTACAATACCGTGTACGCTCCCGCCTGAAGATACCTCAAGGTGTTACAAGTCCCGAACGCTTGACCAACTTGAATCTTTAATAGGTACCATGTAAACGCTCCGCCTGAGATAACCTCAAGGTGTTACAAGGTCCTGGTGTTTGACCACGACGCTTTACTAGAATACCGTGTAACACTTCCGCCTTGGAGATAAACTCAAGGTGTTCAAGGTCCCGAATGTTTAACCAACTTGAACAATATAAACCCGCGAAAGACCAGTTTAAGGTTCAAAGGGACAAATATGGTCCACCTTAAGGCAGGAATTTTAAGATCCTTTTTAAAGATAATCCTCGGAACTCTAGCTTAAGGTGACAAAGTGACAAGTTTTGTCACCTAAGGCATAGAAATTTAAAGATTCGTGAAGGATAATCTTGAACCAACTTGAAGCTTTAACGGATACCGTGTAACGCTCCCCCTTGAAAATAATCTCAAGGTGTTACAAGGTTACGAGATGTTTAAACCAACTTGAAACTTTAAATAGGATACCATCGTAACGCTCCCGCCTTTGAAAATAAACTCAAGGTGTTTTACAAGTCCTGAATGCTTAACCACTTGAGATAGGATAAACTCGTGAAAAGACCAGTTTAAGGTGGCAAAGGGACAAATATTGTCCACCGTTAATGCATGGAAATTGAAAGATCCTTTACAGATAAATCCGTCCGAACTTAGCTTAAGGTGGCAAGGGACAAGTTTTGTCCACCTAAGGCATAGAGTTTAAAGGTTCGTTAAGATAATCTCGCAACAAAGCTATATTTAAGGTGGCAAAGTGGACAAGTATCGTCCCACCTTATGGCATGAAAAAATTTAAAGATTCCTTTACATATACACTAGTGAAAAATTCAACTTAAGGTGCAAAGGGACAAGTTTGTCCCCCCCCCTTAAGGTAATGGAAATCAATGATCTATTGAGGAATACTCCGCAACAAAGCTATGTTATTAAGGTTGCAAAGGGAAAATCTCGCGCACCTTTAGGCATTGAATTCAATTACATACACATTTGGGAGACTTCTAACTTATATACTTGAGTCTTGGTCCTTCATACTTAGAGTATTGAATACTTCAATAATAAACTCGAAGAAATAAAAGACTCCAATTTGCATACTTGAATCTAATTTAAGGACTCCACCGTACTAATAAGAGATTCATATTTCTAATGGGTTGCCCCTTCCATAAACCCATCATACTTTCGTGCAAGTCCCTTAAGTTTGATGAGACAAAAGCTTAAAATAAACTTACTAAATATTTTAAAAAATAAAAAAAAATATATATCCCTTTGACTTTCATGCAATAGATAAGTGGGACATTTTTTTTTACACTCATGCAACCTGAACTTACAATTGGTTCCTAGCGCCTACGTACTCAATAAAGCCATCAAGTCCACAACGTAGTTTCTGGGGATTTGATGTTTTTTTTGTGGTTGTGCCGTACCAGTTTATGCTCTTGCGTGCCAGGAGTACACTCAGTTTAGGCTCGTACCGTAAGAGCATCTCTTCCTTCAAGGATAGTATCTCTTTATAAATTTGGCATTTATAGTACCGATCCTTAAGCCATCAGCATCAACAAGCTTGGTAAGCACCATTTGCAATAGTGCTTCTTGACGACATATGTCCACCCCCTTTGAGTGTAAATTTTGCCCCAGACTTGTGCGAAGTAATGATTGTGGTCTTCTCACTGCGATAACTTTGATCTCCAACTTGAAGTCACCTCCAGCGAACTTCTTATTAAAATCACGATAAACGAGTTTGATAACATTCAGGTTTTTGTTGGGTCTTCTAACCTCTTTTGTCATCCAAGTGCTTTCTAACTCAGCAAGACGTAATCGAGCATTTTTCCTCCTCAATTAGCCTTTTTTTGAATGGCAAGTCTTAAGGAGGTATTTGACGCTCGAGTGGCAGGACTGCTTCACCTCCAAAAGCAAGTGAATATGTGTGTTTTCTTGAGTTGGTGTGCGATATTGTCCTGTATGCCCACAGCTTCTCTTATTTCATGCCAATCCCGTTTGATTTTGGGAGACAACTGTTTGTTTGAGCATGTTGCATAGATTTTATTTAAATGCTTCAGCAAGACCATTAGCGACCCCAAAAAGCATGGTACATAGAAGATTTAACGCTGCTTAAAGTCAAAAAGATCACAAATCTTGTTTCATTAAATTGTTATCAAATGTTTTTTCCATTGTCTGTTATTATATATCTAGCCGGGTGTACATATGCCACAACTATTGCGATGCTGATAATATTTACTCGGATAAAATTTGCAACATTCTCTTTCATTCACCTCTTTTTAGAGCGACAACTCAGCCCATTTTGAAAAGTAATCATTTTGCAGCACAAGATGTACAAGTGTCCACCAGAAGACTTTGGTAATGGTCCCTACAATCTCCAGTCCCCAAGCGTCAATGGCCAAGATGCGATGGTTGGGTGCAAATACTCGGGTGGCTGGTGATGAAATTCGCATGAAATTGACAGCATCACATTTTCTAGCATAATCTAAGCCAATCTTGCACCATGTTGGCCAGTAATACCCTATCCTCTTTATTTGAAATGAGTTTTGGTCAATTGATGTGATCCCATACCTCCTGATTGTGCTTCTTGTAGAGCTTGAATCGCTTCTTCCTCTCCCAAACATCGTAATAACATCCCTCAAATGTATCTTCTCTATAATGTAAGTCCCTTGTAGTAAAGGAAACGAGGTGCCAACGACGTATTCCAGTTCTTCTTCTTGGATTTTCTAGAATTATCCCATAACATAGGTAGTCCAAGATGGGTTGTCTCCAATCTTCCTTTCGCAGCTTCAACAATGGCTACGATATATCAATCTATTTTCATATATTCCTTCCTCATTGATGGTAGTATCATTTTTTTGACAGCATTACTTGCGTTTGATCTCCGAATGGTGGTTAGCGTTGAAGCTAGAGTATCCAATGCATCATCTTTCTTATTCTCTGTTCGACGCACATGTTGGAGGGTTACATCCCCAAGCCATCTTATCAACTTTTGAGCATAATCATGATAAGGCGCAATTCAGATTTTTTACCTCATAACTTCCTAAGATTGGATTAATCACCAATTGGAGTCAAATCCAAAGACCTGTAAATGTAATTGTTTCATGTCAACAACCATTTCAAGTCCAAGTATCATTGCTTGGATATTCAGCGACATTATTAGAGCACATTGTTTTAGAGTAAACGAGAATGGTAGAATCTCTTCTTGTGAAAGTTATAACACCACCCCAGCACATCTCCGCGCGATTGGTTGCCGCCCCTCAAGTACATTTTCCAAGGACGTTGAACTCAATTACATCGTATCTCATCAGGAAACTCATCATTAACTCCTAATCATTTGGTATAGGATGATTCTGCTAAGAAATCCCGCTAGTGCTTGTCCCTTCAAACGGGCTTTTTGAAGGATGCACATCTCAAATTGTTGGAATTGGAGGTACCATCTTGCCTAGTCCGTCACTGAGGACAGTTTTTGACCTAACAAAACTTATGGGATTTGCTCTAGAATACAGGCGGACAACATGAGCTTGAAAATAATGTTTCATCTTTTGAAATTGGAGAAGACCATTCAAGCATAACTTTTCATTGGCGAATAATTTAGTTCCTTTGGGCGTCATCATTCTAACTTAAGTAATTAAGAGCACTTTTCTTTGCCTTCACTATTCTCTTGAAGTCTAACAGTGCTCCTTTTAGACCTTTCTTGTGCTGGCAATGTAGAGTATCATTGTTTTTCAGGTATAGGGGCTGCCAAATGGAGGTTTCGCTAGATACGATTTGATTTTTTAAAAGCTTCCGCTACATGTTTGGTCCCCAAATAAAAGGATCACCTTTCCTTATGAGATGACTGAATGGTGTGACATCTCCCCGCTAAATTTTGAGATGAACCTTCTCAAGTAGGCTAACTTTCCTTGGAGACTTTTTAAACTCCTGAATATCTTCGAGGTCAGGCTCTTTATTGCATCGACTTTGTCTTGATCAATTCAATTCCTCGATGTCTCACATAAAGCCAAGGAACTTGCCGAAGTAACTCCGAGGCACCTTTTCAATGGATTCATCCTAGTGTTGATATCTTCCGGAGTAACTCAAATACCATCCTAGTCTTTCAAATGATCACCCTCTTCCTCGACTTTACTACCAAATCATCCACAAGAGTCTGACGGACTGTGCGACACGTAAAAATAACTAAGAAAACACCATATGAGATAAATGTGGAGTCGGTGTATACGCCCCATTGAGAGGACCCAATATATCAGGCTATCAAGGTATAGAGTCTGACTGGCATGATCACTAAAATATGCCAATAGAGGTGACTTACACCTATGGGGGGCACAAATTTGTGGGACTATGTAGGGTCACTGACCCCTAGTCAACCTCGTATTAAATACCTAATTATTATGTCAATAATTTATATTAATTGAAAAGCTGTATATCTGTATAGCTGAGATACTGACATTCAAAGTACTTATGCACCCAATAATATTTATTTTATGACATTCATAAATTGAAGTATGCATGTAGATCTGAATTTAATTGACCTAGCAATGTGTGATTATGCACTAAAAGAACTACGTACTAGAAGTCTCAATTTCATTAAGGTGTTTTGAGAAACAATGTATAATCTTATTTAGTTCAACTCACATCTAAACCACAGTTTCAATTATTCAGAAAGCCTAGGTCTACATAGTACAAGGGACTCAGAAAACTGCGCAAATCCTATAAATCTTAATTGGTAAAGGAACTTACGAATAAATCCTTCATACCTTTTGGTGATTAAAGAGAAAGGAGTAACTTTGGAGTTAGGGCGGGAACTGATGAAACCTGTGGCCATTTTTGAACTAGGGTTTCTCGACCTCTTCTCTTTTTTTCATTCTAATTTTCTAAGGTTTTGGTGAATGATTTGACTTGGGTAAGTTTCACTTATCTTTATAGGATAAAATTGGAATAAAACCATTAAATTCAGAGTCAATGACAATAGTTTACGTGTTCAACGCATCGGTAAAAAGACCAAAATAACCCCCCTGAAAACTCTAGCTAGCCTGACCACTGGCCCTTTCACGAACTGTGAAAGGAACCACAGAATATGGACTGGTCCTTTGTCCGTTGGAATAGTGGCTACTGTGTTTTGGAGGTATTGATCACGACGCCTTACATTGCCCATGTGAAGGACCATGGCCGGCAAACTGCCTCATGGTCTTCATTTTGTCTAAGGTCTCGTGGCTTGGGTTTCATGGAACCTCCATGAAACCGTGCAAGGACAACCGACCCATGACGGGTCCTCGTGGTCTTCACTTAGGCGTGGGTTCAAAGGGTTACGTTTTGGCTCATTTCCGAGGGTCTCACTTGTTGGCCTTCTAGATTCGCCACTATGGTCTTAGCATCAAACCATGACATGACAGTCCCATTGTCTAAAAACTGACGTTTCTGGTGCGGCTCTCTCCGCCATGTGGTAGGTCAACGACCAATGGAACCTTATAAAGATCCTGTGAACCCCTTCCGTAGTTTCACTAATTTAGCACTTTCTGCTATTTTTTTTCTAAGTTTGGTTTTTTGATGGTTCACAACTCACCTTCATTGTAAATAACCTCATAATCCCTCTCCTACGCTATGTCCGATGTCTACCGGTAAGATCTCAAAACTGACATCATCCCCTCATTTTGCCATTCACTTTTTTTACCACGACTCTCATCTCAATTCAAGAATTATGTTTATTATTGGATGTCTTATATCTACATGATTTGCTCGCTTACGATACTAACTTACTCTACTAGATAAAAAACACACCCTACTAAACACATCTTGTAAAGTGTCAATTGTTAAACTCTCTTAGTCTCATACTTGGCGCATGTGAATCGCACTTCCTTTCACAACTTAAATAATTTACTCATTCTCCATGATTACCTAATTTTTACTTTAGCCCTCTGAATATTATGGGTTCTTCCTTAAAACTCATAAAGAGCCTAGTTGTTATGATTTGTTACCTCATGAATACTTCTACTTTTTATTAAACCCCTATATCTTTGGCTTCAACACACAATGTTCTCACTGCAATAAATAGCCTCTAGTTAAGTTTTTTACTCTACACTCATCGATACTAGTACTCTTACTCTTCATTATATTATGAAAATATATGAAAATTATCACTTCTCGTCTACCATAAGAAAATATACTGGGCATCACTGAAATTACTAGTTACCATGAATACATTTTATAATCTACTTTTTTAATTCTCAATTCTACAGGTCACCACACTTCTAAAGGTGAAAAATTATGACTTTCAGGCACTTTTACGACTATGGCTTCTATCGGCTCACCATACATCTTTCAGGTGAAACTTTATATTAATCCCCAGAATTCTAAAATATTACTTGTGCACCACTCTGAAAGTTCCTGACATAGTCTAGAGCCTCACCTAGTGAACTAAGACTTGATACAGTATTTTCTAAGAATAATTTTAAGTATTGAAACTAATTAGGAAGTGTTTAGAGTCAAAGCATCACAGAAACGGCAAGACGTCTCGAGACTAGTCACATGGATGCTAGTGTTCCTCTAGCAGGTTTCATGGGGTTTAAAAAGTGGAATTTGATGAAAATTTGTAAAAAGTTGGTATAAACATATAGAAGAGAGTGTTTGGGGTCAAAACGTCCTGCGTGAAGACTCCGCAAGTACCACCGTAAGGGTCCTTGGAGAGGACTCTGCCTTTGCCAAAAGTTTGTCAATTGACAGTGGGCTAACGACGGCCAAACGATGAGTCGTCGAGTGGTGTTCGTTCTGGTCCAACTTATAATTTTCCCCAAATATGTTCCTAATAACCCACTCTCCTGACCAAACGCTGCCCCGTCCAGATGCTGGCCATCGAGGAAACACGTGGCTAAAGGTCGGGTCCACCATGGTTTGGGGTCGACTTTTTACTATAAGTTTCTATAAGTTGGCCTAATTAGTTTGTTGGTTAATTATAATGAAGGGTTACGGGTGGTTGATACGTTAGTTGAGGACTTATATAAGAAACTTAAAACCTCATTAAACCCACCGAACACGCCATATATCCAAACCCAATTCTCTCCAACTTCTCTCTACTTTCTCTCTCTCTGTCGAAAGACCCACCATTGAATAACAAGATCAAGCTTAAATAGGTCTCCAAATTCATCTTTTTCGTGCCATAATAATTTCATAAATAGTAAGGGTGGATTCTATCACTCTTGGCCCCATTTCACGAGAGGCCTCTTTCAAAATATGGATTTTCTATGTTCTTTCAAAAATGGGTTTTTCTTCCAATTTCGTAAAATGGTCTTCAAGTTGATATATCTGATGTTGTATTGATTATTAATTTTACATATTATGGTTTTTTTCTTACATTTATTAATGGCTAATTTGTTTTTAGTGTTCTAGTCCCTGACCTAGTTTTTCATGAAAACTTGTTGATTGACCCCTTTCCTCTACCTTAGGTTATGAATTGAGGTTGATTTGATTACTGATGCTAAAATTGAACTTTGGTTCTTGTATAATTTCCTATTGTATATGTTATGAAGTTTATTCATCCGACTAATCATGGTTTCTATTGATGGTAGATGTTTAGGAGGGATTATGAAGGCTTTGTGGTAAGACTATCATCTTAAATCCTTTCTTCAAAGATGATGGATTAATACTTGAAATGATGATGTGAACTTCAAATTATTATATGTGCTGATTTACAGTAGATGATAGATGATTATCCTTTCCATAACATAAATGATGATGGTTGTGGGTTCTTGATAGGGGCTTTACATGCACACGTTTGAATGTGAATCACTTGTTTGCCTTCTGTATCGATTGGATTATGATAATGATCTTACTAAGATGGTTGTTATCGAAAGGTAGTTATCATACCTAATGAAGATACGACATTATTTTTCACATGGGGTTTGTATCCATGGAAACTAAGCTAATATTGATGATAAAGATTGACGTAAATGTGATTTCAAAAAAGGAAATTTACCTTAGCACCGGGAACCCAGTTTTGAGGTGTGTCCCTTCCGATGGGGAAGGTATTTTCCACTATGGTTTCTTATGAGATGGAGATTTTTACAGCAAATATGGCAAAAAGAGGGTCTCTATTATATCTATAGTTTCTTGAACTATGTTGTCCCCATAGGATATCCAATATTGATCCACTAGAATTTTATTTTCATGTTTTTGGTTCTATCTGGAAAGTAGACCACCTTTCTTTGTTTTCAAGGGTTTCATGACACGGATTTTACATTAGCTCATGTGGTCTCTTGTTAGTTCTGGCATTTTTCCAATAAAAGTACAATGCACGACTAAAATGTATAACGAGGGCATTGACTAGGTGACTTAAGGGGTTTTAACTTAGTATGGTAGGGGTATTGGGACACATCTAACCTAGACATTGCACAAGTTGGCTCTAAGAGGATCTTAATATTTTCTTAATGTATTATGATAGCATAAATTCCACTAGTGTTGAGTCTTTTATGATGATTGTTAATATGATGAACATGATATTTGTCTAAATTGTTATATGTGTGGATTACTCCTATGATTAAATATTGTTTAGTAGCAAGGCATTACTTATGATCTCTTATCTTGTTTAGTTGATTGTGTGGGGTTATAGGGCTTCACAGTGCATTGCACTTGTAGGCAGGGATGGGAATTGTTGGTAAGGATTTTGGTATGTTATGTTGATATGAACATTGAACATGAAATATTGATATGACTTTATGTCGATGTTTCTTTTGGTTATGAACATGGCTTATGTATGGTGATCTTATCTTGTAATTGATCTCTTGTATGTCATTAAAAGTATTTACAATGACTTAGCATGTTTCTAAAGAAATTGTCCATTTCATGCATGTCCTTCAAATGTTTTTTATGTGCATTGTTTCCACACTTATACAAGTGTGTACTAACCATATTGTTATGTTTTCTACAAATATGTATGTTGCGTCCTTGAAGTTCTAAGAGGCCAATTGAAGAAGAACTTGGAAATTTCCCCAAGGTTATTGTAGTCCTCATTGTTTGGGGATTTTACCATTTTTTGTTCTAGTTATGAAGTTGCATTGTCTAAATACACTATTTAATTCATTTTTATCAGTTGAAGACTAAATTGATGTAAGCCTATAATGGCATATAATTTTATGCCTTTTCCAAAAGTTTACTTGTATCGATGTTTAATGTGAGACCAGGTTATTAGAGTATTTCGTATTATTAAATATGTTTCTTAATATAAGCCTATGTAATCTTAATAAGCGAGGAGTCTATGTACCTCCTATATTGCTTGTGTGAGTCCTATGTATACCTCACTATGTAAAGTTTTAGATTTTCCGTGTTTTTGGCCTATGACAGTAATGACGAATTCTATGGATTGGTCTTAAGTTTCTTTTTCGAGAGACAATGCCGGTTACATCTTCAGGGTGCTCCCCCGGCTGTGACAAACATGGTATCATCGCATGAGGTTGAGCAACCCTTAGGATTGATGCCTCACTAAACCACGTCTATTAGGGGTCTATTCATAATTGTACGCCGTCACACTTAATGAATGAGGGACTATGTGATATTAGGAAATCTCTGACTTCTTGGTAACTCCTATGTCTGCATATAAGTCTTAACTCTATGGTTCTTTCCTCTAACCATTTTTTTAGGCTATAAACTATGACTACTGAATGGCAGCCTCTTAAGAAGGTTTGAGGAGAAACTGCAGCTAGCGGGATCTCCTCCCGATGAACAACTAAGATCCTCCACAAGCAATCAAGCTCCTTGTCAATAGAAATTTCCTTCGGGTAAACTAATCTACGATCAATCCTCTAACTATACGGATGGAGAGATACAGATCAGCTTTTGTATGGTTGGTTCAAGATATGACTACTGCAATCACATGAGGTAACTAATCAAAGGTCCAATCCATGAAGTCTCACTAAAAAAGGATATTGGACCCCGAATGTGAACCCAGTACTAGTACCATGGCTCACGTTTGAGAGACTTCCCTAGATGAAAATCCTCCAATTTTCTTCGGGAAAAGTTTGTGAGACGACTCCCAACTTTCTCGAAGAGGTCTACAAGAACTTGTATGCTATGGGAGTGTTTTTTCTAGTGAGAAGGTTGAGCTATCCACCTACAATTCAAATATGTAGCTCAAGCTTTTGGTTTGACACAATGGAAAAATAATAGATATTTAAGAGGTGGTCCCCCGTGACTTGGGAGGTATTTAGTAGGTGCCTTTCTTGAGAGGTTCTTTCGGGGGACCAGGGAAGCTAAGGAGAGGAGTTCCTCAACCTCATCAGGAGGGACGAGTTTTAATAGAGACTCATCTAATTTCATCATCTATCCAATTATGTTTCCTCTTTAGTTTCCAATGAATAAAGATTACATGATTTTTTTATGTGACGAGCGTCTTGAAGATCTTGAAATAGATGTTGTGCGACAAGGCTTCCATGACAATGATGTCTTTCTTATGTTGGATGTTTTATTTCTCAACAAGTTGAGGGAGTTGTCCTAAGGAAATAAAAATAGGATTTAAGAAAAGCAACGAGCACACCTTTTGAAAGTTGTTCTTCTAGGGTAGGTCTTGACATTCAACACAAACCTAGGTTCAAAAATAGTTTTCCACCATTATCCTATGATTTCTCCCCAAGGCCTTGCGTAATAGGTGTCGACCCTATAGAAAAGGGAAGAGGGTTGATTCACAATGTGAAAACCACTTATGGAAATTTTGGTAAGAACATAGAGTTGATGTCTTGTCGTATCGGATAATTTCTTTGGTTTGTGGTCGAGAGTGTGCCAAGAAGTGAGAATATTTTGGTACAATGGAAGGGGACAAGACAAGGGTAATAAAGAATATCAATCAAGCGTCCCAGCTCCCAAGATTCAAAAGGAACCACTTTTAGGCCCCTCACGGCGTAGTGGTTAACAAGCTATTCTCCCGCTATGGTGATGATATGGTCCGCCAAGTCTTCTCTATTAATGTATATGTTTTACTTGATCTCGGTGCTACTTGTCATTTGTTTTCCTCCTTTTTAGATAGAAAAAGTTTATTAATCCCCATATCCTAAATGACCTATATGGTGCGTCTACCACCGTGAGTTATTCGATAGTTGCAAAAGGGTATATAAGAATTATCTTATATGTTGTCAAGTAGACTTACTTTGTTGATATGGAAAAAAATAGGAACTTGACATTTTTTGTTTTCTATTTTTATTTTGGAAATGGATTGGTTTGCATGCTTGTTTGCTTCCATAGTTTAATAGGAACAGGGTAGTCCAGTCGATTTTTCCCCAATGACTCATTTTAGAGTAAAAGGGAGAAACTCAACCCCTAAAGGGCTATACTTTCATGTCTAAAGCTTGTAGTATGAAGGCCAAGGGTTTTCTATACCATGTGGTGAGGTCAACGATCTAGAATCCGAAATTCCACCAACCTGAGTTTGTGCCCATTGTGAGGGAATTCCTGAGGTTTTCCAAATGGACCTTCTGGGATTCCTAGGCGCGTGAGTAGATACATATAAGTATTTGGAAAGAGGATAAGCGGAAAGGGGGGAAGGACGGGGGTAGGATGGGGGTGAGGGAAAAAGGGACAAGAGGAGAGGAATAAGGGAACGAGAAAACAAGAGGAGTGAATGGCCAAGGGGGAGGGTGAACCATTAAAAGCACCACGGGGAAATTAACCTCGTTATTGACTTATGACAGATATGACTCCCAGTCCAATTCCCTCCATAGCGGATGGATCTGGACACATTGAAAGAGTTGAAAGATTAACACAATTATTTACTAGACAATGGTTTTTCTTTAACCTAGTATGTTCCTCATGGGGTGGCTCCGTAATTAGATTTGTAGTTAAATAAAGAATGGGTCTCTTAGATGTGTATTGACTACGAGCAATTGAACAAGGCAGTAACACCTTAAAAAATTCCAAGACTATTGTAACGCCTAACATAGTGACATAAGGGTTAATACTATTTCTATGTCCATTTTAGAATATAGGCCCTTTAAGGAGGTTTAATAACCAAAACGTCCATGATGGTCCAGGAGTTTGGTTCAAAGGGATGTTAGCATGTCTTAGCCTATTTGACTAACTTTTAGGAGTTGGAAATGTACGAAAATTGTGGGAAAGATAGATCAAGTGTTTGAGTTATTTTCATGGTGGAAACGTCCGAGTATGAGTCCCCAAGGACCAACCAAGGGCCTTTGAGGTTCACATTTGTTTTGAAGAAACACAAGCCTGACAGTGGTCATCGACGTGACTACCTATGGTTCCGTGTGTGACTGACGTGGCATCTCTGCAACCATTAGACCATGTTAGACAATTTGAGAAAGGCCTCCCCTGCAAGTCCTCTGAAACTCATTGATAGAGTGCAGGACAAAAGTGAGGGACATCGACTCACAGATGTCCTTAATCATTCAGGGTCCTCGTCTGTGGGGTCAAACTCTTGCACAATTTTATTAGTTTTCATTTAATTAGTTTGGGGGTTTGGTAATTAATTAGATTTAAGGGATTCTAATTAGTTTATTAAATTCCCATAAAATTCGCCCACCCTCATTAATCTAATGACAACTCCCAAATAAACTCTCTTTTTCTCTCTTCCTTTTCTCTCACTACTTGGCAAACTCATATTGAAGACTAGAAGGATTAGGTTTTTTGGATGTAAGGGAGGAATTCACCATCAAATTTTTGTCAAACGTTAAGGGTTTGGATCTAATTCCACCTTTGAGACTCTTTACTCAAAGGTGGTTCCTTAAATAGATTTTCAAAACTTGAGTTTTTCTTATGGGTTTCATCCAATTACGAAAATTGAAGTTCTGAATTGAGTGTTGATCATTTATTACGTTATATTGGATATGTAACATGAATTTCAACTTGATTATGGTATTTTGTTAGTGGTTTGGTCGAAATTGAAGAATATCCTCCATCCCTAACCTAGGTTACGATCTTTCCATATTGTATTGTGTCATCAATGATTGGTTGTTGATTAAATTACTATCCTATGGGTTAGTATGATTAAATTTATATGAGTCTAGGACTATCAGTCTGTTTTTTTTAGATGTGATTTAGTTTGAATTGTATTGTGAAATTAACATCTGTACCTTGGCTTTGAGTTATGGATCTAGTGTTGAATTACGTTATAGAGATGCAATTGGCCTTGTTATCTTATCGGTTATCATTTTGTGGATGGATGTTACTCTCCAAATTGGTCAGGTATGGGTGGGTATGACAATACCTTGGTGGTAGACTATGGTGTAAGACTTAAGTCTTAGATCTCTATCTTTACTCCAATGTGATTAATTGTTTTGCAAGTCATGATGTTACAATTGGAGTATGCCTA
>JAKWJA010000418.1:0-70358 GCA_027704765.1 Solanum habrochaites | reverse complement strand
GCACACACAGGAGTAGTTTTTTTTGCAGAATTTCCTGGTGAATGTTCCCTGCAAATGCAAAACCCATTAATTTAGAAAAATGCTACCATTACAAAAAAAACGATAAGAATGGTTGCCTCCCCAACAAGTGCCTGATTTAATGTCGCGGCACGACTTGGGACACTTGATTACCATAGCTTCATCAAGATGGTTTGCCTCCCATTACTTTATTTCCCGATCTTTATGCCCAAAATAGAGTTTATTCTATGTCCTAATTCCTGTTAAACCGCACTCCCCCTTGGATTTTAACTCAACTGCTCCATGAGGGAATACTTGGATAATCAATAAGGTCCGGTCCATTTGGATTGAGCTTGCCCGAAAGACAAGGCACCCAGAACTGTCTACAAGCACCAAATCCGCCAACCATAAACTCTTGTTTGGCATTTTTCCTGTTCAGTCTCCTTCTTCATCTTTCTTTGTTGGCTATGGGCATTTGTCACTACCGATTTTGAGGTGCTCACCACATCTTCCTCATTGTCTTTACAAATGTTGAAGGTTCGCTTTTTTCATTATTCAACTGACGAAGGCATCTGTCCTTTCTCCATATCAACTAAGCTCTACCTTTAGCAAGGATGTGCCTCCCAAGAATAATAGGCACTTCAAAATCGACCTCACAATCAAGAATACAAATCCAGCCGGAAAGATAATGATTCCAACTTTTACTATCACCTCATTGAGTATCCCTATGGCCTCTTCACTGTCCCGATCGCCATTATAGCCGCATCGAAGTGGGTTTTGGATCGCCCCAAACCCAACTTCTTGTAAATTGAGAGGGCATGAGATTTATGCTTTGCCCCAAGATCACATAATGTTTTCGCAAAATGTACCCTGACCCAACTGTAAAAGAATCGTGAACCACCCAGATCTTCTTTCTTTTGTACGAGGGATCTTTAGCAATATCACTACAATGTTGTAGTTCTTCATCTCCTCGAAAGGGACCGATCTTTTCTTTGTGACCGATCTTTCATAAATTTTAGCATAACCGGGCATTTGTTGCTTGAGCTTCTACCAAAGGACTGTTGAGAGAAAGTTGTTTCAACATTTCTATAAAACGCCAGTATTTACCACTCGCTACTCTGAGGGAAATGTCGTGGTGACCCTAGCATGGGGAATTCCTTGAAGATACTTCTATATCATTTCTATTACTTCCTCTGCTTCTCTACTCCTTTACTACATTATCCCTTATCCTTCCCTCCAATTTCTGCAGTGGATGGTCTAGGTCAGTCGATAGTTTTCCTACCACCCCGAGTAGTGTTGGCCATACAATGCGCATCATTCTTTGGGATTTTGGACAGTGTTGAGAGGAAGAGTGCCCGGGGTGTTTCCATGTGTCACTGTTGGCAGATAATTTGGGCCACTTGCAATTCGATCTGGCTTACTTCGAAATTGCATGTGTAATCAAATTTTTGACCAACACTAAGCTAATCACACCTCAACTCTTTATTGTTCTCATCACTAGCATCGAACCTCCTTCATCATTTTATGCAACTATCCTCAACTCGCGCATACTCCCCCTCCACCACCGCTAAAAGTAACTTCACGTTTTGATGAGGACCATCGGTTTCATTCCTGTCGTTTCTATTACCATAGTTCCCCTATTGAAGTTGTTGTCCGCGATTATAGTTTCCATCTCGGAATAATGACCCTCACGATTGTAGTTCCATAATCCGACCGAACCTATGGTCCCTTGACCTTCGCGCCATTATCCTGATTTGAGGCCTTTGGGCGCTTGGTCTGAAACCCCCATCTGTTCATTTACTGCATAGGATCCTCCTCATAATAACCTCATCGGTTTGGATGTGGTGGTTTTTTTTTTTCGAAAAGTGTTGACTGCATTAACTTTTCTGGCACCCTAGTGACCTGTTTTAGTACCACCCAAGCTAAGTTCTCATTTGATCATTTCTTTTCACGAATCTCATCTGTGACTGGTTGTGAGTGGACTGCACTGCCAAATGTGTTTCTCCCTTTATCAGACTTCCTTAGTACTCCCGAGCTTTGTTATCCAGGGAGATTTTTAGCTAATTTTTCAAGCGATCTCAGCATAAAGGACATTCTCCGTAAGATCCACCTGCTATAGTGTCCAATACCGCTTGTTGTTATCATCTTGTCCCCCTATAAAAATATTCTTTCAGTGACTCATCATCTATACGTTGATTTGGAACAAACTTCTCAAGAAATGAAGGTGAATCTATCCGCCAAGAACTACTAACTGACTCTCCGGTAGTGCCACAAAGTTATTCACTCTGTTTTTGTGTTTAGTTTCTTGGAGACCGGATAGTAGCGTGCTAGAAGACATCCCTCAGTTGAATTCGCAGTAAAGATTTAATGTTGTATGGGGAGCTTAGTGAACCAATAGCAAGCCTCTCCCGTCAGGAGAGGAGGAATACACTCTGAGCCCTATTACATCTAAGATCCAATCTGGCCTCCCACACAACTTTTACACACTGCCCTTACCTTAGCTATATGGGCGTATGGATCCCTCAGAGGTAGCCCTGAAAACAAATTCTGCAGTGAGTAATTTTGCATCAGACTACTAGTGACCACAAAGTGTGGTCTGTGGGTAGAGGAGGCAAAACCAGTGGCCCATCCGAATCTGCTATGTTATCAGAGACTATGTAGTAACGCTTTTGGGCCGTGGAGCTGGATTTTGTCCCTCTGTTGATGTTTCCCCAGTAAAGCCTCGGGTATACATCTAAACATGAACATCAACCGGAGGTGGGGATTTGTTCTAGTTGGATCCTCATCATTTATTCCCAATTTACTATTCATACTTCGCAGTGTACTCTCTAACTCGTGATCGTATGGAAACAACGGTTCTATTCCTCTCCGTGTAATTTGGCCTACAAGAGGATTAGTTTTGAAAGAATCCAAAGCCATAAACACATATTCAATATATCAAAATAAGAATCATGTACTTACTTCAATGAGAAAGAATATATCCAAAAGGTTGCTTGATTAACCACCAAAAATCACTTGCATCAATGATAATCCGAAAATTACACTAATACAAGAGTCTAATAATATGATGTCTAACTATCGGTGTCTAGCCCTTAAAAATGAGGTTTTTCCGAACTATTTATATAAAAAAAAACTAATTACACAAGAATTCTAATTGCTGTAAAACTGGCGAACACTCGGCTGGGTCGACATTACCACGCGCGTATCGTCGTTCACCCGTCCCCGTCCCATACTTGGTGCAATTTCTTCTGCTGCTTTCCTCCATCCCCCTCGACGGAAATTAATGGAACGGTCTGTCATAGGCACAACGTCTTCGGGGGTCCTCATTTCAAAATTATTCAACCTCGGAATCTGGATACTGGGATCACTTCTCTGATCTTCACGATAACTGTAGTATGGACCGTCATATCCATGACGGACCGTCACAAGCTTCGTATCCCACACGTGGTCATTACTTCCATCTTCCTTCACATCTCTCTACATTGCCACCTACGGACCGTCACAATCACCAACGGACCATCTCAGCTCCGTAGTGGTCTCTTCTGCATTTCTTCTCTCGGAAATCTCCTAATTTGGCTTTGTACCGATTTCCTCAAACAAAGAGAAACTTATATAAAAATTATCACAAAAAGCTTTTGGCCTGCACTAACTTAAGAAAAAGTATTAATTATACCGGTTCATCACGGTATAATCAACCCTTCAAGAAGAACTTAGGCCACGCAGGAAAGCTTAGTACTGCCTTTAATCCTCAAACTGATGGGAAGGCAAATCTCACCATTTAGACATTAGAGCACATGTTGAGAGAGTGTGTGATTGACTTTAGAGGTAATTGGGATGACCATCTACCTTTGAAGAGTTGTCGTATAATAACAACTATCACTCCAGCATTGGGATGGCAGCGTTTGAGGCACTATATTGTAGGAGGTGTAGGTCTCAAGTAGGGTGGTTCGAGGTTGGAGAGTCATCTATTTTGGGTCTATAGATCATTCATAATGACTAAGAGAAGGTCTGGGTGATTAGGGACAGGTTGGCTACTGCTTACAGTCGGCAGAAGTCTTATTCTGACAACACAAAACGTCCCTTAGAGTTTGATTTAGTGACCAGGTCTATTTGACGATATAATCTATGAAGGGAGTGATGAGGTTTGACAAGAAGGGCAAGTTGAGTCTGACGTATGTTGGGCCATATGAGATCCTACAGCATGTGGGTGAGGTGGCCTACGAGTTGGCATTGCCTTCAAAGCTAGTTTCTGTCCATCTAATATTATATGTATTCGTGTTAAGAAGTTGCATAGGTTTTATACACTCCTCGATTTTACAGGGAAGATTGGGGGTCAAATGAAGACTTGTCCTATGAGGAGGGGGTACCGATTCAGGATCATAGATAGATAGGTAAAGCGGTTCGTGAGAAACAAGGAGATTACCACAATAAAGTTATTGTTTAGGAATCATTTTGTTAAGGGTGCTAACAGTGAGGCCGAGGGCTAATCGAGATCCCGCTATCCCCATCTTTTCATTCTATAATGTTAGACTCGCTTATCTTAGGCGAAGTTCCCTATCCTCATTCTTTGTTTTTACTGCTTGACCGGGCATAGTGGTTTGTTTCTGATTTAATTGGCGTTATGCTGATTATAAGATGGTATCGTCGACAAATGTTATAAAGGGGGATATGTAACTACCCTAAACTGGATATGCTAAGTAAGCTTAATTTGTCTAGAATGCCTACGATTGACCAGGGATCCACGGAATTGATGTGCGTAGAACCGAACCTCTGAACCCTTGTGACATACAAGACAACTTAGTAGGGTAGTTAGTTGATCTTGGAAAGGTTGAGTCCATCCAAGTAGGTCTCCCGAATATGAACATTCACTTTGATGAATCTTTACCGGACTTAAATAGGGAACATCTTGTGTTTCAAGGGTCTAGGCGTAAAAGGGTCTTTTAAAGGCAAAGGAAATATCATAATTACCCGAAGGAATTTATTAATTAATTAATTTAATCAAGTGGACGGTTCGGGTCGGGTCAACCCGAAATGACCCGTTTCATAGTGGTCACTCCACCCGAATTCGTACCTCAACGGAAGATGAACTAAATGTAATTAAGTTGAGGTTTATAATATGATTTTTTAAAGGGATTTATGGTCATTTAACTAAGCTAATTAAATCAGAAATTTTATTAAAATGAATATGGAGTCCTAGTTTTACTAATTCCCAAACTAAAACTCCTAATCCTAACCTACTCTCTCAGGCTCATCTCTCACACATTTCTTCACTCTTCTCACTTTTTCTCTGCTTAACAAAATTATAATAACAGAAAATACAACCAAATTTCTTCACACTTGAAGAACTCACACGAAAAAAAAATAAATCAAAACATATACAAATGCTAAGAAAAAACATTAGGCAAAAGGAGGAGTTTTCCGTCGAGTGGTGTTGGATTTTCAAGATTTTCACATGTTCACCTCAACTTAAGACAGAATCATAAGTTGAGGGTTCCCAAAGAAGAAACAAATCTCGTCTTGTCCTTGACCCAACCTTGGGTTTTGTGTAACTCGACTAAGCCATGAGTTGAGGGTTCCTATTATGAATAATGTGAAAAAAAGTACGGTTTAAAAGATTAATGTGAAAGAAAAAAAGAAAATAAATATTTAAAAAGAGAAGTGTATCAATCAAAATTGAAATAAAGTGAAAAATTTTGAAGTAAAAAAATAATAATAAAAGAACAGTCATTTGCACAAAAGAATAAAGAAAGGAGAAAACAAGGCAAATAATACAATAAAATGAAGAGTAGGGAATATTAGACATTGAAAAAGGTAGGACGTTTAGCCGTAATGTCAAAGAGGGAAACAATTCACTAAAATGTATCCATATGTCTCATACATGACCCTAAGCCTATGTTACAGGCCATTAAATTCTTATTGTGATCCTAAGAGTCTAATATGGTGAATTTAATATAGTGAAAATAAGGGCAATACTATGGCGATAAGTATCAATTAGGTGTGAAGTTGTTTGGGAGTGAGGGTTGAATAATGATCCTCGTACTTAAATTTAAAATCACCCTGTGAAAAAGGAGGATATCTTTTGAAGTGAGAACACTAGTTGAATATTGGAGATTGTTGCCTTTGTGAGAGATAACACAGTTATAGGTTTCGGCGTAGTTAGTCTGTGTCATGTCTGATTCACATGAGTGATCCCTAAGATTATATAATGAATGAAGCAATGAAAACCATCGAGATTGATCGCCATATGATCGCGAAAGCTAAATATGTACTTTTTTTTTTTATACAAAGGTGTGTGGTGGAGTCATAGTGCGTCGCTTAAGGACCCAAAAAAATTAACTTAAGTGTTGCTATCGTGGTTTCAAGTACATTTTATTCTTTTCCTTAGTTTAGTGTGTGGTCTGGGAATTTTTGTATGTACTCTAATGTATTTATTGTGGTTTGCAATGAAAGTCGTCCAAAACAAAAATGAAGAAGATTGTTCAAAGAGATATCACAAGTCATTGACGACCCGTCGTTCCATGATGGTTCGTAGGTGGTGGTCCTCGACTGGAGGTCAAAGCATCTAGAAGCAACTCGGGGAAGTCTAACTATTTGTGGGGCTACCAAAGGGGGTCAACTGTCCGTCCATGACTGACAGACGTCCTTGGAAATCGTTGATCAGATTAGTGATTAGTCCCACTAACCAAATATGCTAATGAAGGCTGAAAAAGATCTACAGTATGAACCGATGGAGGACAGTTGGCAGTGTGTCGTTCAATCGACGGACTATTAGTGGTGCCGTCGATTGAAGACGTGTTTCTTGATACACTTTTCTTATTTAGAACTCCTTTTAATTTAGGTCTTTATTATTATAAATAGGTTTAAAAATCATATAGTTGGGGTTTGACTTTTTGTTATTTTTCATACTCTTGTTATTGGAAGTTGAACTTGGGATTTTGGGAATTACTTCATGTTTTTGGAATCGATTCTCAAGATAGTTTCATTAATTCAAGTGTTATTATAGGATTTTCATCAAACTTTTCAAAATAAGTACATGAGTTCTTGTTTAACAACCATGAATTGTGTATTTCTAGGCATGGGCAACTTAATCCACAACTAGGGTTGTGGGAACCATGGGTGATTAACAAGGTAAAACTAGATATATAAGAATTCTAGAATATGTCCTTGCATGTATTGATAATTATTTTGTTCAGAAGTCTTTTTAACGAGTGCACGCGTTAGAACATTCCCTATTTCTACTTGATGGACTAAGTAGGTAGTTTATAGGAAAAGAATTATCAACAAATATTTATTATATACTATCTAATAGACTAAAACAATTGGTGCAAAGTAGTAACTTGGACATACATCGAATATGATGCTTAATATTAGGTAATGTAAGGTTTAGTAAAGTAGACACATGTAGTCGGACCAAGGTACAGAGTGAAATTCTCTAGTTGCACGACCAAGGAATTAGAGATACATAACTAACCACTTTGCATTCAAGACACTAGGAAAGAATTATTATAGCTAGGATTACAACGTTATGAACCTATGGGAAACAATTACACCCCTTGTTTCTCTCTTCCCTTGATTAAAAACACAAATCTTTAGAATCTTCCTGACTTTTTTACTTAGAAATAATTAAAAAGTTGGTTTTAACCACTCCCCCCCCCCCCCTTTCAATTATCTGTTTTCGAAAAGGACTTTACTAAATAGACGTAATCATAGACTAAAGTTAAGTATAAACCATTTTCTTCGTGGGATCGACCCAAACCTAACAATTGGGTTCTTCACTTGATACTACCGCTTATACTTCTTTAGGGAAGTATAATTTGAGCGTACAAAGTAGAAAAATTGTGCACCTCTATTTGAAATAATGGAGACCAGAACTCCATAAAGTCTTACCACTTCTTTATTATAAATATTAGCAATATCCTAAGCTTAATGGATAGTCTTTAACGGAGAAAAGTGGTCTGATTTTGTCATTTAATTGACAATTACCTATGTATAATCATGTTACACGCTATATCTTTGGAAGCATGTCCATATAAATCATCCATATAAATCATCTCGCACTTCCATTCTGGATGTTTTGTAGTCTAAGCCAATTCTCTATATTTTTGGTGCTCTACTTTCACATGTTGGAAATTTGGGCACTTGGCAACAAACATTACAATGTCCTTCATGCCTTCCCACAAATATACCTTATTCAAATTGCGGTACATCTTGGTGGAACTCGATAAATAGAGTATCTTAAGCTATGAGACTCCTCTATGATCCTCTTTTTGAGTCCAACCACATTATTAATCTACCCTAAGTACTTTAGCCACCAATATCTCCCGCCTTGGCAAAAAGAGCCAATACTTTTTGTTTACGAACATTTTCCGTCAAATCAAGAAAAATGTTGTTTTGGTCTTTCTTTTATTTAACCTTAGAAAGTATTGATGATTCATCCCCATTAGTCACCACTATCCCTCTTTCTGTGAGATCCATAAGTCTGACTCCGAAACATGAATGTTTATGCACATCTTTAGCTAACTCCCTCTTTTCTTCCTGAACATGGGCGGTACTCCCTATGGATAACTAGTTTAAGGAATCAAAAACCACATTATCCTTACCTTTAGTTGTGTTGCTGTAAATAATATCATTGTCATACTTTCTGAGTGTTCTAACCACCTCCTTTGTCTTAGATTGAGGTCCCCTTCTAAGTGACAAATATTTTAGGATTTATGGTTAGTAAATATATAAACATGAACGCCGTATCAAAATAATAATGCCATATCTTAAAGGCGAAAACCACAACAGCCGTATCTAGTCAGGGTTAGGATTTCTTCATAAACATTTCGACCTTTGAGGCATCGGCTATGACAGTTACTTTTTTTGGCATTAACCAAGACCAAAAAACAAACTATAGATTACATAACACTACAAACAGATCAATGAGTACCCTATGATAAAGGTCCAAAATTTTGAGATGTAGTCAACATTTTTTCAATTCCTAAAAGCTTTTCTCCAAGCTTTAAGACCATTGGAAACTCGTGTTTTATGATTCAACTTGATCAAGGGAGACGAGATAGGTTAAAACCCCTAGTAATAATTTATATTTGGGTATAAACTCTAATGCCGCACCGAAAAATGATGGGCCCAGATTTCGCACACTAAGTAAAACTCAACTCAGGAGAAACTTGGCATATATCTCCTTTTCATTCAACTTCTGAAGTACTATTATGAGGTTACTAGCATAATCTTCTTCATTACTTCAATATATTAGTATGTCATCATTGAAGATGATAAGAAACATATATAAGTAAGGCTTGAATACTATTCATAAGATCCATGAGCACTGCTACGGCATTGGTAAACCCAAAAGACAACTAAAAAATAATAATGTTGTTTTCCAAAATACTTAAGGTTCACAAAGTTTTCCAGTGAGAATATCAAAATGATTTGCAACATAAGGAGTTACAAAACAAAAAAACTTGATCTTAATCTTCGAGTTCTAGAAAGATAAGCAGCAAGAGTAGATCTTTTATCAACCCATGCGAACATAAGGAGATATCTCTTCCTCCTTGAGACTACTGATTGCATAAAAATTTTGCCCCTTTGCTTGTACAGGAAGTGGCTACTCTAGGTGAATTCTGACTTTTGGAGCAACTGATAAAACATTGAGTTCTATTGCCCGAATGCACACCTTGCTTATTATAAGGAAAGCTTCATTAAGTACCATTGATTTCACCTACTTGAAGAGAAAAAAATCCGTGCCTTCACGACATCTTGCCTAGTGGTTCTACAAAGTAGCAATTACAAATTCCAACTCCCATTGTGCCAGGCTTCCTTTAGACTATTCTAACCTATAGCAATCAGTTTTGTACATTATAGACATTTGTGCATTCTTGTTTTTAGGGCCTGTGACAAGAGATGATGGTGTATGCCCCTTCTATTTTGGAAATTGTGGACAATTTGAATCACCTTTCTACTGCCTAGACTCATTCCCTATCTTGGCTTTCTTATTCCTGTACTCTTCTATATCCTTCAACTTTTCCTCTTCAACTTCTTGCACATAAACCATAAATCTGAATATTTACATGTCCACGATAAGCATTCCCTCTCTTCCCTCTTTATGAGATGCACGACCTAAGAAAGCTAAAAGCAAACTAAATCTGCTCCTTATGTCTATAATAATATTAGGAGCATAGCTAGAAAATTGGGTGAATTTCTTACCATACTCATGAACACTCAAGGAATCCTATTTCAGAGCCTCCTTAATTTCTTTGGGGAAGAAAACCACCCCAATTAAGCTATTCGAACAAGACGTCTCGGATGTGGGATCTTATCTCTGCCGTCATTTAACTAATCGAACAAGTCTTAGCATATTCTTTAGTCTATATGTAACTAGTTGAAGACTGTCAGATCTACAACATGCATCATCTCAAACCATTTGAAGCTATTTGACACAGTCTCCAGGATCATTAGTAGTGATTGAATAGAAAAAATTTTAAGGGGTTCATCCTCAAAAAATCCCTATTCATTGCAAGGTTCTGCCTTTCTTATCGATCTCATCTTTGTTGCCCTAACTTTGTTATTCACCGCTCTGGCTTAAAATTTGGATATACTCGTGGAACTCAGCGTTGGTAACTCCCTTTGAGGTTACAATTCTAGTGCATTACGTACCTCCATTCTTATACATCCTTATGGCTGGCACGACCAATAGATTTTGTGTGGGGCATGATGATTAAAACACGTGCAAGTCGAATTAGAGGGAAACTTTTTAGATATAATGTAAATGCGAAAATAGGTTGATAACGAAGAAGTATGAAATTCCTTAATGTTGCAGCATCCTACTCAAAGATGTGAAGTGAGCTTCACAAATGGACTATGACTTATTAGACATGACTTCATAAACTTTTGAAACAGTTGTTCTATGATACCAGGTTAGGACGCCAAGAGGCATCACCATCCTAGGGGAATGGGCGCCCAAAATGACCATTTTTGGCCTTGAGCAAAGCCTTCACCTATTTTAATTAACTCAACAGAATACATACTCAATGATAAAACAAGAACATTCTCATAAATAAGTTAAATTAATTTTCTCTGTTAAGATGGCATTAAATATAAAAGTAAGATATATAGAAATAAAAAGACCTATATGAATTACATGACTGACTGTCAGTCTACGAAGTCCCTAAACCTACTATGATGAATGTCGTAACAAATCCCATAACATTCTACCATGAGAGGGTCGACCCAAGGAATAACGAAGGACAATCTCCAGAATACAAGGAGGATCAACAATCTATATTTTACGTTCCTCAAAACTGGATAACGAGGGTTGGATAGATCCTTGTAATGCGTCAAACCATCTAAGACCTATGCAGGAAAAACTGGCATACATAAGTAATTGAATGTAGAGTTAAAGAGTTGGATTGCTAAAAACCACTAAAGCTTGATAAGAGTAAAATGAATTTATATTGTCTCTGCACAACTCCTAAATACTCAACTCACTGCATATATAAGTCATTTAAAACATATGTGATACATATAAAGCATTGAAAAAAAGTAAAGCAACTTAGTTCATTAAAGGAAATACAATAACAAACTCAACTTTAGTTGTATATGAGCATAAGTGGTGATACAACATCTTACCCACACTACCAGAACTGTCATTTACTTTGTCGTCCCATAGAATTCATTAACTTAGTGGATCCACTAGCTTAACTTACGTGATCATCTAAAAATTATGTCCCTTTAATACTCATGATATCTACATGTTTTAAATGTTGACTTGATTTAATTTGAACTCTTACCCCTACGCTGATGCTCAATAATACTCCCAAAATATATTTTAACTCATGTTTTAAAAATTATTTCCTTTTCTTGGGATGAGAATAATTTCTAAACATTTATATATTACAAAAAAATCTCGTTGAATCAATGCTCCCTTTTCTTGTTCAAAAACACTTTTGGGAAATCTTAGAGTTCCTCTTAACATAAATGTTATATTTAATAAAACGTTATAGGAAAATACATCGTTACCTTATTGCCTTTGGAACAAACGAACTCAACATTTACTCACGTTTACGGAAACATTATCTTAACAAATATTTTGGAAAATACTTGGTTCTTCATAAGTTCTTTGAAGAAAAGACTTCAACTTTTATCTTTTTTGAAACGCGAAACTTGAGCATTGATACGAAGTTACAAATGTTTAATAAGACTATTGTAAACATAAAAACTTAACTTTGAGTTATTTCAAACTTTAAGACTTACTTTAGCATATTAGAATTGAATTTTAACTTTCCTGAATTGTTTGAAATTCAAGGTTAGGATTTCATTATATGGAATGTTTCATAAGGTTTAATGTACCTTATATTATTCGAATCGACTAGGAGTTTTAGGTTCATATGTTCATAACTAGTACAAAAATATTAGTATATAACAAGGTATCCAGGCATTTTTGGGGCCCTGGCTTTCGCGGCATAATAGAGTCTTAGAGAAAGAGACAGTCATTAGGGGTTCTTGATGACGTGGTGCCCCAGGACCTGACAGAAGGGATTTTAATTTTTTATTTTCCACGTTTTTTATTTTAACCATTTAAACTTCCATGGATTTTCCCCAATCTCTGAGGATTACTATTACCTCAATACCTAATAGATCAGACCCTTAAGACATCCCAAAAACATGAAAAAAATCAACTAAATGCATAACACAACACAGTCAAGAAGAATCCAACCATTGTTCTCTAACAAATTCAATGTTCATCATCCAATGTACTCAAAATTTGTTGTATTGAACAAGTAAGTGTGAGTATGAACTAAACCGACAGATAAAATAATCGTTCCCTTAATAAGGATCACCACCTGGAGAATTCCTCAAAATACGTTGCCATTCTTGATGAATTCTTTGTTTTTTCCCCTTCTCTTTCTTCTTCTCTCTTTTACACAAATCCCTAACCATGAATAAGTTTTCTAAAACAGACTTAAGGCTTAGTTTTACACCTAATAAACCTTTAAAACAAATTGGGAAATAGTTCTTTGAAAAGACCAATTTACCCTTACTAAAATCCGGATTGGGACCTTCCCTAATCCGAATTTCCAACTTCTCATCGGAATAGTCCTCCTACGATATTAAAATATTTGTAAACTGACGGCATCATTGGAAAATTTCACTTAATGGAATTTAACATTCATATAAAGAATGAATCAACACTCCTTATCTAGAAGTTATAGCCATTAACTGACCAAAACTCATTTTCTTAACCTATGAAATTTTCCATATTTTTCCTATTCTTTCAAAAAAATTATATTTTAGTTTCATAGAAATTTATTGGCAATCACGACCATAGGAGTGTTACAAATTATCTATAAACAACAGGGAGAAAACGGGCAAAAAAAGGGAAAAAGAGGGGAGGGAATTGGCAGGGCAAAAAGGAGTAAAAAGAAGGGGCCCAACTTCCCCCAACCCTCAATTACCCCCCCCCCCCCCTTCTCCCGTCTAATCAATTTCACCCTCCCTACATTAGTGATATGGAGATCAAAAGTGGATTGATCAATGAAAAAATTAACGAAATAAAGTTTGAAAGAGCTAGCTAACATTTCCAAATTCATCTAACATGAACAGTTTGAAATATAGTTGTGCATGACCTTAAAAAGAAGAAGCAACTCTACAACAACATAGTCAAAGACAAATAGTTACAAAAGGTCATCCTGCTTCTTACTACATATCCTTGCATATTGAGATATTGGAACGCTGAACTAGTAGCACAAAACAAGCAATTGGTGTGGGCTGCAACAGGTCTTCCCACTCCTAATAACATATTAATGTTGAGGCCACAAAATAATGCAGATAAAAACACTAGGGGATGATTGTTAGATCAGAAGTTTCTACATGAAAGTGTACAGTCTAGATTGAGGTTGAATGATGGAGAGTTGGGGTTGTTAACCTGAGCAATTGGGTTGCTGAACCCCAATTAGATGAACAAACAAGGCACTTCTACAGCAGAATAGATATATAAATATAAATAGACTCAACTTAACTAAATAACCTACTATTCATCTATAAAGCCTCTAAACATACTATGTTGAATTTCGGGACAACCCCCACAACATTCTTTGATGAAAAGACTGGAAAGCAATAACAAGGATCATAAAAAATGCAACGAGGCTCACCACTAGCATCAGTACATTGAATGTACGAGTATGTGAGTTTGATTTCTAACAATAAGTTATACTTAATAAGAATAAGATGAAGTTACCTTCGATATGCTAAACTCATGAATGCTCAACTCAATTCATATAAAATAATAAAAATATTTAGTTCATTAAAGGAAATGCAATAAAAAATCAATTTTAATTTTATATGAAAATAATAAAGTTCTGTGGGAGAATCTATGACCGACAACAACCACTATGAGCCTAATTTGTGATACAACGTCTTGCCGACAATGAAAGAATGGTCATATACTTTGTAATCCCATAGAACACCTTAACTTAGTTGATCCACTAGCTTAACTTAAGTGATCATCTAAAGAGTATTACGCGTTAACACCCATGATAGACAGATGATTTACATGGGTCTTGAGATAATATGAAGTCTTATACCCACATCGGTGCTCAATTCATCTCCCAATACATACTTTAGCTCATGATTTTAAAATAACTTCCTTTCTTTGGGTTGAGATAATTGCTCAACAGTTAGCTTTAAAAGATCTCTTGGAATTAATGTTCCATTTTCTTGTTAAAAGCTTTTCTGGGAAATCTTAGTTTCCTTTTAACTGAAATGTAAAATCATTTATAAACTTTCTAGGTAATTCTTAGTTCCCTTATATCCTTGAGAACACACTGAACCTAACTCTTACTCTGTTGCTTGACTTGAAACTTTTGATCTTAATAAACTCTTGTACGGAATTTAATTAGTGTCCTATACTTCTTTGAGGGAAAGACTTCAAACTTTAGCACTTTCTTTAAAAGCGAAATGAGTCTAATAAGATGTTAAAAATACTTAAAATAAGACTCTTTGGCAAACCTTTAAGAACTTCTTGGACTTAGTTCGTATCCTTAAAAACTGAACTTCCTAAACCCTGTGATCTTAAATTTTTTTAAGGGGATTAATGAATCGAGGTTCTTGATTTATGGATGATTTCATTTTATGTTTATATGTACCTTAGAATATTTGATCGACTAGGAGTTTTAGCCAAATCTCTTCGAAACCACTATGAAAAGATGAGGAAAGAATGGGGTCTCCAGGCGTCATTCGTACTCTTAGAGGCGTGGAGTGGAAGATCCTAATGGAAAACATCTCTCCTGAGGGGCTATGGCTGGCGTGGCACACTAGAGCTTGAAGGATGCAAACTGTCCTAAGGGACCTCTTTGTGGGCTGAGGCGGACGAAACAAGGCCTCTCAGACATTATTTTCTTCTTTCTTCTCCATTTTCTACTCTAAACATTTTAAACTTCGATGGAGCTTTCCTCCAATCGCTTAGTATCACTAATAACCTCAATAACAAATAGATTATACCTTAAAAACAACCCAGGAATATAAATCAAATCAACTACGGGAATAACACAACTCAACCAATAAAAGTTCAATGATTGTTCTTCTAGAGCTTCAATGTTTATCATTCAAAATATTCAAAATTTGCTGAGTTGAAAAAGTTTGTGCGTTGGTGAACTAACCCCAACACAGATATATGTCACACACCTAAATAGATATCACCTCCGATGAATTCCACTTAAAGAACTTGGCGTTCTAGATGGAATTCTCAGGTCTGCCCTTTTATTGCTCCTCTTTTCCAATTTTACGCGGCCATAAGCGTAGTGAATAATTTTCTAAAACAATTACTAAGGCTTAGTTTGACCCAAATTAAAACCTAAAACAACATGAGGAAATAGCGGGGTCAAAAGGCCCACTTACCTTCCTAAAATCCGGATTGGGACCTTTCCCGAATCAACAAGCCCAACTCCGATAGGCAGATTCCTCTTGAATGAAAAAAAATTCAAACTTGAAGGCTGTCTTAAAGATATTTCAAGGGCTCTTCCCACCATATATAAAGACATCTGACTTTCTTTACTCCTCATAGCTAGAATGTTATGAACGTATGAAAAGTGACCAAAAACTCAGTCTAACTTAGCAAAATGTTCCAAATTTTCCTATTCTTTCCAAAAATGATAAATATTCAGCTTCGTAATAATTTTTTGGCTAATCCGAGTAATGAGATGTTACAAATGGTTCTTGACAAAATTTCCTGCCACTGCCATTAAACATGAAATATCGGGTCCAACAAGAGGGGATGAACATAGTACTTAACTTTTGAGATCGAAGGGTGCAGTTTTTCAACGAAACAAAAAAAAAAACCGAGAAAAGTTTGAATTGAACGAGAAAGATTTGCGATTCACATTTTGTATGACAAAGATTAAAGTTCATTCTATTCAACACAATTTTTAAAGAGAAGGTGGGAACATAACCAAATAAGTCGACAACATTCAATTCTGAAAAATTAGGTGGATAAACCATAAAAAGGAGAAACACCCTATGGAAATAGGAAATAAGACGTTAACCACACCAAGGTATCTGTTTCTTACTGCAACATCTGGGCTTAAAGAAGATATTGGAACACTCACTAGTAAAATAAATGAGAAACAAAGTGCGGCTGGAACAGGTTCTTCAACGCCAAAACATATTGATGTTGAGGCACAAAATAATGCAGATAATAACTCTCGAGAGTTCATTGTTAGTTCATAAGTCGCTACACGACAGTTATCATCTAGATTTGTCAACGATGGAGCGTTGGCATGCTAAGCAAGAGTAGTAAATGTAACTAAATTAAAGCAATATGAAGAAAAACAAGGCTCCTCTATTGCAGAAAAAACCAGTATCAACGAATTATGGTCTGACATTAAAAAAACTATTGACTTTAAATCCTCAAAAAATTAGATGTTGCACCAACATAATTCTACAGAACTTGATCTTGATAGATGTAATATTACTGTTGAATATAGTCAGTTTGATGTGTTGCGAGATGAGAATTTTTCACAATATGAAGGGTTACGTGGTCTACTAAATTTTCTCCTGAATCTTGGAATACATTAGACTTGGAAAAGCCGATTGATCAATAATCAAAGTTGAAAGAATGCTACCACATTGATCATACTGATCAACAAGTTCTTGTGACACATAAAAAGTAGTCCATGGTATCAGAGGAGATAGATGGAAAAGAAATCAATCCAAATACACCTGCCATGTTTATTTTGAATCAGGAGATAGCTACCACCGATTTAAATGAAGCTACGGAAAAACAAGGGGAAACGAGTGCTTCAAGATGGGAAAATTTAGTTGAGGTAGAGACTAATACCCCTTCACTTAGTCGGTTAAGTTAAGCCCTGAAACACTCGAATTTATTCCTACAAGTAAGAAAAGGCATATATGGCAGTCTTAGATACTTCATCTAAATTGAGTGATACGAAAGTGAACTTTGATAATAGAGATTTCTTTCTTGACTTGGGTAGTGAAATGTTTGATAGGGATGATGAAGATGATATGTTGGATAGATGATTTGATAAGGTGACTATGGATGGGGATCATTTACCTACGTGGGAGCACCAAAATGAAAAAAAAAAAAGACTATGGAAAGACAACATGTGGGCTTGTAAGAGGTGGAGTGAGGAATTCATTCCAGGCCACAGAAATGGTGATACTGGCAAAGCAAAACCATATGACAATGTCAACAACTCTGTCGTGATCCAACAAATCCAACAAGAAATGATAAATTATCAATTATTGTTAGACATACTTGAAGAAAAATATAAGAAGAATATACTTTAGATTACTTTAAATGGGCAAACTATCTTTTTTAATTCAAAGTTATATGAAATGAAAATTGAGTTGATTAACTCATCTTTATTCTTGGATTTTATATGAATTACTGAAGCATCCTACTTTTTAATATCATCGTAGTAAGGATTATAAACTTGGTGATTATCATAGAATACCTAGTTTCCTCTAGTTCATATTTTCTCCATGCCTCATAATTAGTATGGACTTCTTATCTCATTACAAATAGTAAGGTAAGACGTATCTTCCCTTCCTTGTACATTTCCCTATTAATATCTTTTTATTTGCAATACCCACTAGATGCTCTGACTAGTTGTAGATTTGCTAAAAAAAACCATTTACAACGCTAAAAAATAGTAATTCCTTTCGTCCAAATAATTAACGATTATTTTTTTTAAAATATATATAACGAATAAACCAAAAAGAGTAACATTATATAATGTTTACAAAACAAAATGCTTACTTGATGTCACGCCCCTTTTTTTCTCTCAATATTTTTTATATTTTATTTTTTTTGAAAGAAAAAGAGTTTTTCCAATGAAAAGACATTTTGGTGTTCCAAGTCACCTTATTTAAATCCCTAATCGAAAGGAAATTTGACTCTATTTTGTTTTTGCGACTAGAAATTTTGCTACGGGAATTTTGTTTTACCTCGGGGAAGAGGTTTAGTTTGGCGATCACGAGTCGCGTCCCGTGGTGCTTAGAACGGTCACTTTATTTATAGTATGACTTAACTAAATTCTTTTGGACATGATATTATTTAATTAAGAATAAAATTGTTATTTACCCTCAAATTTATTTTAAAGTTATTTGAAATTGGCTTATTATATATTTGAGTTAATTCATAGATGTAAATTATTTAAAAGGTATATGAGGTGTATGAGCATTTTTTAAAATAAAAAGATATACTACACTCCCCTTGCCATTGTGAATGGGTTTTCTGTGCCAGTTGTTGGCACCAAACCAACGAGGAACTTAAGAAAAAGTATATAAGGTATATACTTTCAACAATCATGTTTTGAGATTTGAAGTACTTTAGTTTCATTAATTAAATGTGCGTCCCAAGATAAGCTGTTACGATTATTAAATGACCGTTAGTGGTGACTGTCGATAGAAGGTTCAGCCATCTGGAAGAAACTCGGGGTATTCTAATTAAGTGTTGGGCGATGGAAGGATCGACGGTCCATCGACTAATAGAAGAACAATCCTAGGAAAGCGTTGATGTGATCAAGGACTGCCCCAGTACTCGATGTGAAGAAATAAGGTAGGTAGGAACGAGATAAGCAATCATGGACGTACGTCCATCGACTAACAGTTAGTTGTTGGTCTGCGTTGGATCAGAGAAGATTCTAAGTGTAGGCTTTGAAAAGATTCTATGTATGGACCGACTGAGGCAATTAACAGTCTTTCGTGTAACCGACGGACCGTCTATGGTGGTTGTCGATTGAAGCCGTTTTTTGAACTAAATTTCCTTATTTGAAATTATATTTAACTTAGGACTCTTGTTATTATAAATAGGGAGAAAAATCTCATTTTGGGTTGGATTCTTTTAGTAATTTCATACTTTTGTTCTTGGAGTTTTGTTTTTGCAATTAAATCAAATTTTGGATTTGTTGTTCAAGATAATTTGTGATTTCAAGTTGAATTTCTAGATTTTCTTCAAATTTGTCAAAGTAATTTCATGATTTATTATTTATCAATTATGAATTGTGTTCTTCTAAGTATGGATAACTAAATCTACAACTAGGGTTGTGGGAAAAACGGGTGATTGACAGAATAACCTAACTAAATAATAATTCTCAAATAGGTTATTGCATGCATCGATAATTCTTTTGTCTAAAAGTATTTTTAACGAGTGGACGCGTTAGAACTCTCCTTATTGCTACTTGTTAGACCAAGGGGGAGGTTAATAGGAAAAGAATTATCGCCATAGATTTAGTAAATACTATTGAATAGGATAGTTTCGATTTGTGCGAAGTAATAACTAAGTCAAACATCGAATATGATGCTTAATATGAAGTAAAGGTATGGGTTAGAAAATTAGACACGTAGCTAGACCAAGGTACGGTGTGAAATTGTCTAAAAGATGGACCAAGGATTTAGAGATACACAACTTATCACTTTGCATGAAAAACACTAGGAAAGAATTGTTATATCTAGGATTATTGCGTTAGGAACCGATGGGGAATACTTAAACCCTAGTTTCTCTCACAACTTCATAAACACCAATAATTCACTCTTGTTACTTGTTTGATTTTACAACATTGCAACACTTTTGTTTTACAAAAATCCCCCTTTAAATTACTAGATTTCGAAAAGGACTTGACTAAATAGAGGTAATCATATATTAAAGTTATGTCTAAATCATTTTCCTCGTGTGATCGACCACAACCTAATAGTTTGGTTTTTTCCTTGATACGACCGCTTATACTTCTTTAGGGAAGTGAAATTTGAGAGTATCAAATTTTTGCACTGAATCTGGCCTTATCAAAGCTGCTTCACCTACTTCAAACCAACCAACAAGAGATCTACATCTACGCCAATAGAAAGCCTCATTAGGGGCCATTTCAATGCTGGAATGGTAGCAAGGAATGTGATCATCCCAACTACCTTTGAAATTGATCACACAAGCTCTAAACCTATCCTCTAAGTTCTGAATGGTACGTTCTGCCTGCCATCCGTCTGTGGATGAAATGTTGTACTAAGGTTAACTTGAGTACAATGACCATTTTGAAATGACTCTAGAAATGAGATGTAAAGTGAGGACCTATATCTAAGATGATAGACAAAGAAACCCCATGCAACCTCAAAATTTCAGTAAGGTTAAGATTGGTATAGTCCTCTACCGAATATGTAGTCTTAACCAAAAAAATTTAGAAGACTTAGTCATCCTATAAACTATCACCCAAATTGAGTCATGGTGTCTGCGAGTACGAGGTAACCCTATGATGAAATCCATATTGATCACATCCCACATCCAAGTAGGAAAATCGATCTCTTGATTCATACCTCCTGGTTTTTGATGTTCTACCTTGATGCTTGGCATCTGGGGAACTAATTCACAAAGTCTGCGATATCCCTCTTCATCCATCCACCAATGATTTCTCGCAGATCGTTGGCATTTAGTGGTTACCTGGATGAATAGAATACCTGAGTTATAGCTTCTACAAGAATATGTTGCCTCAACTCTCCCACATAAGGAAAACACAATCTACCGTGGTAGCGAAAGTACACCATCTCCCCATTGGGAAGAAAACCTCCCACTCTCAGATTGTGGGATTCACCCTATTCAAGCAGTAGGATCACTCTCTTGCTTTTCCTTAACCTCTACTACCAAAGACGATTCTGCCCCATTCTGAACTATACACTATTGCCTGATATGTTCATAAGGCGAACTGCCAAGCGTCAAGCCTATGAACATCTTTCACTAGATCTTTTTTTTTCCTCAACATGGGCTACACTACCCATAGATAATCTACTAAAAACATCGGCAGTACATTCTCTTTTCAATGATGATAATGCACACTCATATCATAATCCTTAAGGATCTAACGCCATCTCCTCTGTCTAAACTTAAACCATGCTAGGTGGACAGATACAGATACTCTTATGCTCGAGTGAACAATTTAAATGAAAACCATACAGTGTTGTATCCCCCAATCTATAGTGCAAACACCACTGATACAGGCTCGAGGTATGAGTTGGAAGTTGTCTATGAACCTTAAGGCTTTCTAGAGGAATAAGATATAACCTTTTCTATTTGCAATCAACACAAAAAGGCCAAAAACTCTAGTGTATATCGCAAAGATCACATCTCATTGAAACCCTGGGTAGAGTCAAGATAGGAGCTGTAGTCAATTAGTTTAATTATCAGAAGATTTGTCTCACAATCAGCTGAAATTGGAACTTGACGATCTTCTTGAGTCAAACCTAGTCAATGTTTGAGGCTATGGATGAAAATCCTTCACCGAACCTTCTGTAAAACCTATTAGACCTAAGAACTTATGTATATAGCGGAGGTAGGTTCTGTGCCATTGATTTCCCTCTTCCCTCTTTTGTAAATAGAGCGGATCCCTTTGCTACATTACAACAGGTGACAAAGAAAAGATACGGATTGCCAACCAAAAACTCACATTTACTAAAGTTAACGAATAATGTCGATCTTGAGAGGTCTGCAGAACCCCTCAACTGGACATTGCACTCTTATTCCGAACTCCTAGAGTAACTGAGCGATATCATCATGTGAAAATGATAACAAACAAGTTAAGTCTCGTTTGAACAACTCTGTTCATACAAATCCATGAAAGTTCAGGAGCATGGGTTAGTTCAAACAACATAATACAAAATCAAATAACCTTCGAGTTGTTTGAACGTTGTGTTCGGAATATCAGTATCTCTGAGACCTTAGTGATGATAATCAGATAGAGGCTGTCTTTGAGAAATGACTAGCACCTGAAAGTTGTCAAAACAAAGGCATCAATCATGGATGGGCTATTTATTCTTGGATGTTACCTTGTTCAAATTCTCTATAGTCAATGCACATTCTGCAGAGGAGGAGACCATGCTTCTCTTCTTTAGAACAACATGGGTGCCATTATGGTGATACACTAGGTCTTATGAAATGCCTTATCTAGAAGGTTTCTTTCAACTAAAACTTTCAATTCCTTAGCTTGCCTGGAGCCATTCTATAAGGAGGAATAGAAATAGGCTGGATATTGGAAGGAGAACAATTCAAAGTCGATTTACTTTGGAGGAAACCCGGAGAAGATATCTTGGAAAGACCTTCTGTGAAATTCACCGGGACTATTTTGAAATGACTCAAGACATGGGGTTTCAAGTCTAGAATTCTTAACGATAACTAGATGATTGATATAACCATTAGATATAATCATTCTGTCCTTAAGGTAATAAATAAATTGACCCATAGGCGGTAGGCTATTGCCCTTCAATTCTATGAGTGGTTCATCTAGAAACTGAAAACTAACAATTCTAATTCTACAATCGAATGAGGCATAACATTAGTGTAACCAATCCATGCCGAGAATGACATCGAAGTTTACCATTTCTAACTCTTATAGATCTACTGAGGTGACTTTCTAAGAGACTATGATATGGAAATTTTTGTATACCCTCTAGCTATAATGGATAACGACGGAAGAGAATGAGAGGGTTCTGAGAGATTTTAGGACAGACACGTAATTGGACATTCTATACGAAGTTACCAAAGCCAAAGTAATTCTTGTTGCTTCCCACGAATTGAACCATATGGAGGCACAATCCTTGGTTGTAGGGTCCAATTCACCTATCACTAACAAGTTACTAAACATCACATTCAAATATTTTCCTTGGCTCATCATTAAATTTTGTGGGGTCCTACCTACTGCGACCCTAAAACATAGAAGGATTTCATCCTAACAAAACCACCAACATCTGGCTTCCATTGATCGATCATTTCTATTAGTTGGAATAGAACCTTGTGATTGTCTTGTTAGTCATAGTCTTAGCAAAAAATCTCAATGGAATTTTGAAATTCGCATTGAGCTTCATAATGGTAATAGAGGAAATATATTAGTATACATGAATTAGTATTCAATGCCTAAGATCTAAGAGGAAGGCATGATATTAAGCGCCTCAAAGTCGAGTTGGTAGAAGGAATTAAATCATACCTTATGCACAAATAAGAGTAACAACAAGGTGAAGTTTTTCATAAAAAACACCTCATAGAATCACTCTCATAAGATGTGGTACACTTCACAAACCATAATAAAGGACTCTACTTAGTGCGGGTTTTAAGACTCCTAGGAATCTGAAGCCTAGTCTCTTATACAAACGTTTGATACGACTCGAGATACCCTTGAAATGCGTACACGGAACCTAGGACCACAAGTGATCCCAAGCTAACCCTTGTGTCATGATCATGAACATACTAAATATAATAACTGTTGCGGAAGCTAAATCATAGTTAAAATGAAAAGATGGAGAATACCCATTTCGATAACTGAGATATTGAAAAAACAATTGAGTTTACTACAAAAGAAATATAATCAATACAAATTGAATTCGAAAACGATTTCTTAAAATTAGCCTCTAAACAAGACAGAAATATGGGACAAGCCCAGATAAATAAAGCAAAAACTGAAACTAAATGTCTAAACACTGAAATGAAAAACATGCTATTGTCTGGAGAATAAGGACTAAAACACTGAATTAGCTTGATTGGAGTTCGGGAAACGATTCTATGAGTGATCAGGATACAGAGAACCTGAAACATACATCAGAGAAGAGGTAGTGCATGTATGCGTCAGTACTTGAAATGTTTGAGTCATGTAGGATAGAGGCAAAGCTGAAATAAAAACATAACCAAACAGCACAAAAACAAGTATAATAATTGAACGTGATGTGCTGATTTCTGAGATAAGTGGATTGTAATGACCAATTTTATAACATGTAAAACTAAGAATGAATATACTGATAAAGGTCAATGCAGAGAGTCTCTTACTGAACCGTGGTAGCATACAATAACCCGATAATAATACCACATTTTGAGGAATTGTGGATCGATTGATATGCCACATCGAGAGGACCCAATATACCTGCCAAAGGCATATGGCATGCTGCGTTGACCACTAAACTCATGCGATAGAGGGGACTCTTACACCTACTTGCTAGTAGTTCTGGGAGTATGGTCGCTAAACCCGGGTACAACTCGGTTTATTATGCGACTCCCAATGAATTGTGTAAATTAACTGTTTTAAACCTAGTAATTCTATAATAATGGATAGCTCGGAAAGTAAACATGCGAAATGAACAAAGAAACAATATCTAGTAATTATGCATTTATAACTGAGGCTTGTATTTTAGAGTGTCTGAGACTATAGGACCTAGCATGTGTATAATTCAAGAACTAAAGAATACAAATTAGGGTTCGGAATTTCATACGATAATCTGATATCTTATTGGAAAACATATATTTAATAATTCATGAAGTTGTATCAAAGTTCTACAAACCCTAGGTTTAATATCGAAAGAGAATTAAGAAACGTATTGAAAAACTAGGGAACCTAATGGGTTAAAGGAACCCACTAGTGAAATTCACATAGCTGTGGGATGAAATCTACGGATCATAGTATGTTTTGGGGTTGGAATGCTGAAGATGGTGGAGTTCTTGACTAGGGTTCTGGAGCTCCTTTTCTCGTCTATTTCTTATAAGTTAAGTTTTTCTTTAATGACTGGACTTGGATTTTTTTATTTTTTTTTAATTCTTGTTTTTATAGAATCTGAGATTGGTCAAAAATGACGTAACTTAGGGTTTAAACGGAGTGGGAAAGGTCAAAAAGACCCCTAGAAAGGTTTCTGTCGGGCCTCACAATGGCCAGGACTGACAGTCCATCGTTCGCCCGACTCCCCGTCGTCAGGGCCTGTTCGGCAAGCCTTACTAAAATGGGCATAACTATTTTCTCGAAGGTCATATTTTAGAAAGGTTAGCGGATATAGAAAGATAATTAACTATGCTTATCTATGGGTTATTTATGGGAGACCTAATTTTTTATTTGTTTTCCTAAGGAGTTATGTAATTTTTAGTGACCAAATGCATTTCCCCTTAACTGGTGCAAAATTTTCCACCTATGGTAAGGGACCTACAGACCGTAGGACACATACGAACCTGTGATCATCCATCAGCTCTTGTCCCGAGAGTGGGTAGAGTGTGAGGGGTCTTCATCGACGTTCATGGACTAGGAGTTAAGTCAGTCCGTCGTCGAAGAATTAACCAATTTTCTAGATAAATTTTTTGTAGGTTTTCTGATCTTAACGGCGGTTTTGTTTTGAACGGAGCGTTGCTTCATGCTACGGGTCCGTAGATGCCCACCGTTAGATATATGTAGGTCAACTAATAACAAAAATCCTCAAGTGGATACGCTTTCCTAGCTGGGGCGGTAATTAAATTGGAGACTATCCAAAAAAACATGTTTGAGTTCGCTCTACAAGGAGTCTAAATTCATTGCCTTAGACAAGACAGGTGAAGAGCTAAATGGCTCTTAAATTTATTAAAGAGAAGATATTCAGTGTTTGCCCAAAACCAATGGCCCTATATACATACGTTGTTATAGTCAAGATGAAATAGGTAAGGCTGGAGCGTTAATTAACGAAAAGCTCCTCACCTACGATAAGGACATTTAATTCTATTAAAAACTATATCCTAGGTAAATTATTAGAATAACTATGTAAAGTCAATGGTAATGTGCAGATCCAGTGCAAAAGGCCTCCAGTAGAGAGGGAAGTTGAAGGATCATCGAACTGGGGAATGAGACTATGGCTGATAAAAAACTATCCTGGAGGTAATCTACGAGAAGACTGTAGATTCAAAGATCTAGGTTGTTGATTGAAGGCGCTAAAAACAAATATAGATGACGGTCAACATTGTAAAACATATTTAATAGTCCATTGTCATGATGAGACATTGATCAGTAACGAGAATAAAGGCATTAGGACTTTTTTAATGGTTCAATTGTTTTGATTACAGGGGGGTATTATACCAAAATAGGTTTATCTATGGTTATAACACATTAGAAACTAACTATGTGAGAGTTGAATTGTAAGAGCTTCACAGGAGAATGTGGTAAAGGCCAAAATTTCTAAGTACATAATAACCGGGATAGTTCATGGCTGAACGAACAAACAATGAGACTAAGAAGTCCAAGAGGTAACTGTGTGCTGATTTGGTCTATTCTATTACCAATCTTATCGTTCAAAGATTCAATCAATCTATTGACCTTTAGTATATCCGCTTTATGTTCACTATGGGAAAGTTTTAAACGAAAACCTACTATCCAAATGAGATAATCCTTATATTCCAAGACACACAGTTTTCATTGGATATTATTTTAAACAATAGCATTCCATTCATGTAGGGAATGTTGATTAGACAAAATGTGAATGAAAAAAAAGAAGAGAATATGAAAAAGTGGGGGAACCAATTTAGAGGGAAAATGGAAACTCATTTGCAAAGTTCAAATGAAAATTCATTTCTCTATTATGGGCAGAAAAAGGATATTGTTTTCCTTATATTAGTAAACACTTTCTTTACTTCTTAAAGGGTTAAGAATAAGGTGCCCCTTATGTCGTCATAACTCGCTCGCTCTGCCTTTACCATTCGGATTTAGATTTGAATTTGGATTTGGATTTGGCAAATGATGTGATTGATTGATAAATTTTGTCTTTAATCAATCTTGTTAATCTAATAAATCCAGTTAATTTATTTATTTTCTCTTTTAAATTAATACAGAATGTTAGTTAAATAAAATAATTAATTTGGCGCCCAAAATTTTAGTTAATGAAATTCTCACGTGCAATAATAATAACATGTGACGTGCCCTATTCCTTGGCAACAGTCGGATTTTACACTAAAAGACCACACCACTTGTGGAAAAAAAGGGGTCTGCACAGATTGTCTAAACAAAACACGGTTCGTGACTGAAAAGGCTATTAAAAAGTGAGGTCTTTTCTCATTTTTCATTTTTGAATTGTTTTTCCGCTTGCAAACTTTTCTTCATAACCAAATGTCCATCAGCTAAGTGTATATGGCTCTTGTCTACTGTTCTTGCGTTTGCTAGAGTTATTGAAGTTTGAGGTACCGCTATTTCTTTATCATGTTAATCTTATTTATATTGGAAGAAATTAATCTGCAATCTCGGGTACAATTAGGGGATTAAATTTCTAAAGTAAACACAGTAGTTACTGTAGACTCAGATTAAAAGTTTACTTCTATTCGTGTTATTTAAAATTCTGTATTTTTTTATTAACATTAATGCAACAGATAACATGATATTCAAACCTAGAAAGAGGACTATGCGTTTGATAATTCAAAAACATCTCAAAATGGGAGATCTAAATCAACAACTGCTTTGATACAAGAACGTTCTAGTTCCTTTTGAAGGTCAAGAAGTTGGTAGGCCGAATGCACATGTCCAACGAGATATGTCAAGGAAGTATGCATAAGATAAGTCTCTTGATAGTGCCTCTCCTTAATGGAAAATTGATTTGGAGTCCTTTGAATACTGGTACCTTGCTGAGTTTTCCATGGAAAGTATGGATAATTAAGATCTATAAATCAATATAAAATTTGCGGCCATTGTAATGCATTATGTTAATACGTCATTACCACTAAGCATGAATTAACCAGGAGTTCAAGGTCAACAAATTAATGAGGTCAATTGTCCGTTTTGAGGCCTGCTGCTCAATTTCTTACAGTAATAATTCCCCAACTATATGGATCATATGTCTGGATCCAGGAAGGAATAGTTCCATTCATGTATCTGAAAAAAGTTATACGGTATCACCACGCAAAAGAAACTGGCATTGCTGGGATGTATTAGCAGGTTTTTCTTAATGGTGTAGTTAAACTCTATGAATAGTGTGTTGGATCCTTGACAACCATGGTATGTAAATTCCTACATGCGCATTATGTTCACATGTATGCCAATTGCATATGCACTACTCTTAAATCAATATAATTATGATGTGAAAAATTAGATTTTGTAAGCCAATTTCAAGCAGACATCGATTTTACATCCTCACTATATGCATGTCGTTGCTACCATGTTACTGAAGTGGAAAGTAATAGCATTAAGTAGTGGATATAAGGTGAAGTTTTATATTGAACACCCTTATGCAGGTTACACACTTTATGGGGTACTTATGATAATAGAGTCGGCTGCACGACATAGATTACATCATTCTTAACAAGTGTATGGTTGTTGGGCATGAGGTTATACCTGAACTCCATTTGATAATGTCAAAAATTATAAATCAGAGAGGGGGTTATTAAACGGGTTGATATAGTTTCAATGACAGAGATTTGGGGAAACGAAAGCTGGGAGGAGGAGGGGAGGCGAAGGAAAAGAAGCTTATCCAAGGGTGAAATTTCAATTGATCGATAAAGTAATTGCTTAGCAAAGGAAGAATGGAGTAAGACGGGAACTGCAAACTTTTGTAGCCATATGTGTTCAGTTGCTTGTTGTAAATATGGACGAAGGTTCCCTCTGTTTCTACTAATAGTTCTTCCATAGTTTGAGGTGAGAATATGGGTTGCATTATTCTTTTGACTCATCTTCACTTTACTAAACATCCATCCATGTTCCAAATCTAATACGAATATACAACGTGTCTAGACTACTCCAAACCTGCCAAACCATTGTTGATTATACCCATGTGCTGATGGATGTATCTTGACTAGGAACCTGAGGACAAGGTTCTTCTGTGGGTATTGTTTTGTGACAAGATAAACTTCATAAGGGCTCATTAATTAGAAGTTGTGAATGAACAGGGCCAGGTAAACATTAAAGTTCTATTTTGGATGAATACCCAATTAACATTGCTTTTTTATAAAAGGGAAAAATGAGTTTGAAATTAGGGCTATGATATTGAGAAAAAACATTTGTCCCTCTACTTCTTCTGAGTCTTGTTATTTCAATAATCCATTGTATTCCGTAGTTTGAGTATTGCATCACAATTCAATGTTAAAATTGCATTGTAGTTTCTTCTTAATAGTGAGGAATTCAAGTTATTACATACAACCAAAAGGTGACGAAGAGATGGGGAAAAATTAACTTAATACTTGGTATTTATACTATTTGATTCTAAACAATATTGATTACAACCAATTCGGCTCTTTGAAAAGTCATATTAAGCTTTTTGAAATAAACGTAAATTAAAGTTAATTTTCATCATTTGGTAGTCATATTTGTCACTTTCGTAAGAACGCATTAAGAGCTTATACACTACCCTGTAAAATGACAACAACAACTTTCATCTCGACAAGAATCTCATAATAGCTCTTTATAACTATAAAAGCCTTGATGCAATGGTTATTAGGAAAACCCCTTAGTTTCTAATTCTCTCCAAACTGTGTCTCGTGACGTAGTAACACAAACATAATTATTCTCTAACTGATCGCTATTTTACATCTGATAACTCATCAATCCATTAATTGAACTTAAAGTGACAACCTAATTAGCTAAACAATATTATGCTGAAATGTAAGACAAACAATTGATAAACGAAAATTAAGCGTATTCAAATACATAAAAATAGGAACGTACAATCTTTGTTTGAATGCACAAACACATATTATACTTGAATCCTGAAAAATTTTCAAACAAATAAAGTACTTTAAGTTGAAGCTTTAAGGAAGAAAATTCATTGACAAAGATCAAAGGAAAACCTGGAAGGTGACGATCACTATATCGGGTTCTTGTGACTTTCATATGTAATAATTTTGGTTCCAATTTTAAACCATCCTTTGAAAAACCATGCGGATTAGTGAGTTCTAACCATTATGTATTTATGGTAGTCCAATAAAAAGTCAACACCGAACCCATGGAGAAACGTCGCCCCGACTGATCATGATGAATCTCCTCCTCCTTCTTGATCTAGCTCAACATGGAGAGTCGGTGTTGGTGCTACCTATTCATCACCACCACAGTCATTTGACAGTGGAACCATCATTCCCTTTGTATAAAGCTTTTCCACCAAAGTTTTAATTGTTTCTTTGGGGCATGCATCAAACAAGATGATTGTAAGATGATGTTGAGAAAATCTTTAAAAACTTCAAGTATGTGAGGGATGCAAGTGGTTGTGGAATTTACCGCGATTTTGTGGATGAGAGGCCCAATTATTCAAGTACAGATAAATTGGTGTTGGATGCTGGTCTTTTTGACCCTCCAAGCTTTTATGCTATCACTTCAAATGTACGGAAGCCAACGAGATATACAGTTAATGCTTGGGATTATTGGACCTCTCGAATCTATTCATTAAGAGAGGATAATATGTTTGTTAGTCAAACTCGAGGAAGTTTAACATCCAGCCCCTTTCTTGTCCACTATAAAGGCATCTGTGTAATAATGAGAACCTACATCAGCTAAATACTCTTCCGTTCCATTGTTCTCACCATTTATTTTCATAAGATCAAAATTCTTGAAAAAGGCTCGCTCACCTGGTAATCTACAGTATAAAAAAAACATCGGATGAGGAGATCAACGGCTTGAATTTAGCAAACAAAGTTGATAGTCTTGAATCTTTATAGGTCCATTGAATTATTTGATCTCAATACTGAAATATGCAAATTGGTTGGATCCCCACCGTTTAGGAAAGTGTTATTCAATTCATTGTTACCTAAAAAGAAGAACATCCAAATATTTGAAATATCTAGAGATTGCGGGGAATTTCCCCTCTAGCTTCATTTCCGTCAAATTAATGACTCCAAGTTGGTTTTTCTATACTAAAACTAATGTAATTGTGCGCTAAGAATATTGTTTTTAAATACTTAACGGAAAGTTCACCCAGTTTCCCCAACTAAAGGAAACATTGTTTACCCCAATTATTCGGAAGACCAAATCTAGCACTTGTAGTGTTTTCAGATTGAGAACGTTGAAGCGATCTGTCCACTGATTCATTTTCTGAAAGAAAATACATCCGCACTAATACTGTTCTATGAGTGAAAATTTGAATTGGACATTCCAACTGGTTTTGTTTCATAACAAATTCAATTATGTTTTGCACTTAAACTCGTGAAAGTTTGAAATCCATTTGGATTTCCCAATCACAAGAAATCATATCACTCAGTAGTGTTTATGTGGGAATAAACTCTGGTAGAAATGAATTTGGACAGTCATACGTGTTGAAATTCTAGTCACAAATGTGAAAATTGGTACACACAAAGTGAAAAATTATAGTCCACATTTGTGGAAGTATATCAATGTTTGGTAGGTTTGACAGCCAATTTTTGTGGAATGGATACCACATTATGTCAATGATGATGTAATCAGTGTTCAAAAAAAATCTATAAATAGAATAGTACTATTTGGTTGATGCACACCAAAATTAGAGAAGAAATAGAGGTAGAGAAAGTATCTACAAACTACTTCTAGTTTGTGAGAAAATAGTGCGCAAGTAAATATTATTATGAGTTTTAAGAAATAAAAGAGGTTGAATCTAGTCTTTTGGCACACCAAGTTTCATAAATATATGTTTCTTATTGAGATATTATATTTACCCCATTTAAATTTTGGTCGTTGTTACCGTCTTTCTATGCTATTTGTTTGGATATATGTTTGGGGTGATTTCATTTGTTCAAAACGTGGTATTAGAGACTAACAAATAATATCCATTGTCGTTCCAATACCCCCCATATTACAAGTAAAATGATTAAAAATGGTGTATATAATGAAAGTCATCATGGCTCTCAAGATGGGGGTTCTGGGATATGTAGACAAAAGGTTTACAAAACGTAAATGAGCAAAAACTTTTAAAGACAAGAAAGAAAGATTAACATCCCTCACTCTTACGCATCCATTCCTTTGTGATGCATCATTTGAGAGGGGCTAATTCAACCACCTCAAAAGAAGCGTGGAAAAATTACCAAATTTTGTCCAAGGATTTGAAACAGTTAAGAAGATAAAACTTAAAACTCTAAGGGCTGACTTCGAAGTTTTTAAAATGAAAGAATCCGAATCCATTTTGGATTTATGTTCAAGATTGATGGTTGTTGTAAATCAACTAAGAAGGTACAAGGAGGAAGTAGATGATGTGAGTGTGGTAGAAAAAATATTTTCTTCTTTACCACCTAAATTTGACTATTTTGTGTGTGATATTAAGTAGTCTAAAGATCTAGACTCTATGACGGTAAAACAATTGGAAGGTTCTTTACTAGACCATGAAGAGAAAGTGAAAATGAGAAAGAAGAGCCTCTAGAACAACTTATTAGTACTCATGCATCCTTCAAAGGATTTGGAAGTGAGAAAAGTTACAAAGGAAATGGACAATGGCGAGGCCGTGGAAGAGGAATAAGTTTTACCAATCATTTAAACAATGAAGATAAAGGTCACCAGTCATTTAGAGGTTGTGGTCGTGGTCAACGAGGAGGTAGAGGATGCGGAGCCTATAAAGGTACGAATGAAATAAGGTATGACAAATCCAAATTTGAGTGTTATAACTGTAATAAAATTGGACATTACTCTTTGTAATGTCGTAGTAATGGTGAAGAGAAAGTAAATCTTGTTGACACTAACAATGATGAAGATGAGTCAACATTGTTATTATCACTAATCGAAGAAGATAGAGATGATTGCTGCTCATGTTATCTTGACAGAGGAGAAAGCAATAATATTTGTGGTCACAAAGATAAATTGTTCAGGGATAAAGAAGACGGTGAAAGGTAATCTCTCTTTTTGAGATACCTCGAATATCCAAATTGAATGGATAGGCACTATTTTGATATTTTGTAAAGATGGTGGCCATAAATTGATAAACAATGTTTATTATGTGCCAAAATTTAAAAGTAACATTTGAGTGGGTCAACTCTTGAAATAGGATACGATATTATTATGAAAAATATGTATCTTTGGCTTAGAGATTACGTAAACAACGTATTTGCTAAAGTTCATAATACAAAGAATAGGTTGATTCTTTGACTTCAAACTACGATTCAAATGTATTTGAAGGTCAATGTGCAAGATGAATCATGGTTTTGGCATATGGGATTTCGGCACTTGAACTTGAAGCTCTCAAATCAAAAACGAGAGAAGAGTATATAGTTATGGGATACCGGTAATAACGATTCCAAATCAGTTATGTGAACATGTTCGTCTTGGAAAACACGCAATGAGGATTAAAGAGAGGGGACTACACTAAGAAACAAGTAAGGCCACTTCAACTTGTACCACACCGATGTGGATTTATTAGGCTAAAAGAAAATCTGAAGTTTGTTGCCTTCTAAAAATTTCAAGCATTGTAGAAAAAGAAAGTGGATATTAAGTAAGCATTAGGTAACTAGAGCAGGCAAAATATATTCAAAAGAATTTAATGTCGTTAGCAATTCATGGGAATTCTTCGCCTCTTGGATACCTTACTCGCCCAACAAAAGGGAGTTGGCAGAAAGAAGAATAGATCATTTTCATATGGCTAGATCTATGTGAAGCCTAAACATCTACCAAAAGAATTTTGGGCCGAAGCTATTTCTGGTGACACAATTAATTGAGGGCAATAGTTCTTCCAACAAAAACTGTATTACGATCAAACACCTCAAGCGCATGGAGTGGAGAAAACCAAGTGTCAAGCGTGACTTCTTTGGGAGCATAGCATACTATGTTTCCAAATACGGAGCGGCGAGCTAAAATTTGACGATCGAAGTGTCAAAGTATAGTTGTTTGATGAAACGAATTCAAAAGGCTAAAATGGTACAACCCAAGCAATAACAAGGTGAGTGATTCGTAATGTGAATCCAGGAAAGAAACATCAATGGAATGGGAGACTTGGGAAGAAAAAAAATTATTCCATACTTCGGAGATGAAGAAGAATCCATGGCATATGCACTGGATGCGACCCCACGTCCTTAACCACCAAATGTTGATCTCTATCTTTTCATGAGAGTTCAAGTGAAAGAACATATAGGATCAGGAGGATTCAAGAACTCTATGAAGACATAAAAGAAATTGCTAATTTTAATTTTTTTTGTGTCTCTTTGTTGATAGTGAACCAATGAATTTTGATGAAGATGTTACTGACAAAAGGTGAGACAAGCCATGGACGGATGAGACCACTCAATAGAGAATACCAAACTTTGGAGTTACAACTCTTCACAATGACCATTCATCAATTTGAGTCAAATGAGTATACACAAACTAAGAAAACAAATTCCCAGGGAAAGGTAATAGATATACAGGAAAGGACTGGTGGCTAAAAGTCTACGAGACAAAGACATGACATCGATTATGAGGGAAGAACCAATGCGCCGTTTCCGGCATGGGACAATTCATCTATAGATCTCTTAGCGGGCACAAATGAATGGAGATCCATCAATGAGATGGTCAAATCGGCATTATTGAATGGATTCTTGAAGAAGAAGTCTATGTGAGCAACCATTGGGTTTCATGGTTGAAAAAAATCATGATGAAAGGCGTTGAGGGTTGACGAAAACCTATATGGGTTGAAGCATTCCACGAGCTTTGGAATAGATAGCATGACAAATAATTTCAAGAACATTTACTCGTTATCTTCATAAATATGTTGTTTAGATTAAAGTTCATACTAATGGAAATATTCTACTTGTGTGTCTTTATGTTGATGATCTTACTATAACGGGTAACAACCCAGTTTTATTTCAAGCTTTCAAGAAAGCTATGTACTTATTTTAAATTTTAATTTTAGAAAATGCATATGTAATTAATTACTTAGTATAAATTAACTTTAAAATGTGTTAAACCAAAATTTGTGAAAAATAGATAGTAAAAATTAATTAATGATTTGGTGATGACATGGCTATGTCGTGGTGCTGGCATGGCTATGTTCTTATAGTTACATTGCTATGATGTGGCGAATGATAGTAGTATATATAATAATATCACAGTTGTTTTAAATTTACTTCAAAGATGTGTAAGGGAGGGTATTAAAACGCCCGTGTAGTTTAAGTTCTTAAGTAAGTTATTCAGCCATGTAAAGTTTATTTTAGTCTTTCCTAACATACAATATAATATTAGGTTTGATGTGAAAGATTGAACAATAGAACTGCAATTTTGGGAGTTTTGTCTAACCGAAAAGGATCACATGAGCTATGTTATGATGTATACAAAATTTGCCCATGCTTCAAAACTGTCCTAACCTTGCTAGAGTGACAAGACATTCTCCAACTAAGTTGATACATTAAAGCATGCTCAAAAGTAATAAGGATTATTTTAAAAAGCATGACCCTTTTTTATCATATTGATTACATATTTATGAGGACTTTGAGTTGTTTGAATTAGTAATCCATATCGAAGTTCAATATACTCCAAGATAACACAACTTTCATATGTTTAATAGGAATTCCTCATCCTCAATTTGCGAATTATTACCAAAAATATTTCTTCAAAAATTTTACTAAAACATCCTCATTAATCATTTGCCGAAATCAAGATTCCTCTTCATTTTAAATGTAACAACATTTTCTTTTGGGAATACTTAGTCGAAATATATTATTTTGAAATGATGGAAAATTACAAAGTACCCTCACCTATCTTTAAATCCTAAAGACAAACTATATATATAAGGTCCTATACCCCCTGAACTAATGTATAAGAATTTTCTACCCTTTTTGGCTTACATGGCACTAGATTGAAAATAAAAGTCAACCAACACTTGTCCCACAAACAGGTTTTATAAGATTGTAAAAGAATCTCGAATTGTCTTAAAACAACTCTTAAAACTTTACAGTTAACTCTACCTTGAATTTAAATTATGAATTCAATGGTTATGATTCATGTTATGAAGCATCTCTTGATGTTTATATGTAGTTTAAAAGAGTTAGAATCTAAAAAGAGTAAAGATATATTTTCAAAGAACTGAGGCGGGATAAATGACATAACAATAGGCGGACAGGTAATCCTAGAGAACTGAGTGGAGCGGGGTGTCGCCCATACACTACATACCATATTTCCTGGTGCGTGTTGGCGCAGCATGCCAGATCCTGCTCAAAAGTTTTCCAATGAATATTCTTCTTCGATTTAAGGCCCTAATTCACCTGGAATTGAATGATTTCTTCAAAACTCTCCTAAATTCGAATACCCAACATTAGTAATCAAAAATCCCTCATCAACAACCCTCAAACTCCTATTCATATTAAATAACTATCAAAATCTCAATAATCAAGATTTACGAATGAAGGTTCAAGACCTTGCTAAAAAATCTTCAAGACATAGATTATCATAGAAGAAAGTTAACAATGAAACTCGGATTGAGATCTGGTTTGAACGAATCCATCACTTGAAAACATACCTACCTCTTACATATAAAAACCCTTGGCAAATTCTAGACAAATAACATAATATTGACGAAAGCTAAAACCTTCCCTCATCTCATCTTGAACGCCTCTTAAAACCCTAAGAGTGTTTCAAGATTGTGAAAACTGAACCAAATAATTTTTGATCCCTTTGATATTATTAAAAATGCTTAAAGCTAATAGGGTAAGGAAAATAAATAAATACCCCTCATTAATTCACGGTAAATTTCATTAACTTAACTAGTCGACTTCAAACGAGCATATACCCCTCAGCTTAACTCAAAATGTAGCAAACTAAGTGTTGTTTGAAAAAAGATTCAAATAAATTTAATTTGATATCGTATAGTCAATCTATCTTTTCATGCCCCGAACCTATACCCTGATCACAATTGACACTTTAGAACCATTATTGGCCCAAGCAAACCCTTAGCCTGACTTACTACTCAGTAGAAGACTTACTAACATGAAATAGTCTCAGATAATAAACTTATACAATAAAATGAGAATATATTATAAGATACATTTACTAGACAATGAGGTAACTCGAGTCTAAGGCATTAACAATTGAAAATAAAAAGACTCATGAACTACTGTCTATCTATTTATAAAGCCCCTAATAATAAGAGAGATTTTGGGATAAGACTCCTGATATTCCTAGAAACTGTAATAACTGAAACATAACAAATAGGGATCCTAAAGAAAGCAATGAGGCTCACCAATAACTTTGAAGCTCAACAGTATCAACATAGCGATAAATGTGATCGTTGTTACCTGTCCTCTCCATCATAGAGATTATAGGTTCAAATAAAGTAAGTACATGAAATTTATGCGCTCGTGAGGTGAAATCTAAAACAAGGCATAATCTTGAAAGGGAAATGAAAAAACTTAGTTCGTCTTAACTCAACTCAACTAATTTTAGTATAAAGAAGTAATAAAGATGCATTATAAAGAAATTAAAACATGTCTATAACAACTCAGTGTTTTCAAAAACAAAATAGTAAATTAGGTTTGCATATTAAAATACAACTAACTCTGTGAGAGATTCTTTAACCAACAACAAATACTATGAAGTATGTTCATGATACAATGGCTTGTCCATGTTTGCAGAATTGTCCTATACTTTGCCCGGGTATAGGACTACTCACTATGTGGATCTACCAGTTCATTCAAAAAATCATTAATGAATTATCTAAAATGTATGACACTTTTTACCAACGTTTGCTACACGGTTTATGGAGGGTCGGATTTATCTGAACTCCTCTCCATATTTATGCCCAATACTACTCCAAAATGTAGCTAACTCATATCACTACAATATAAAAAACTTTTAGCATCAATAAATGTTGAGATAAATAAAGAGTTCTAAAATTTTTACTACATTATTTAGGTATCATTATAACCAATGTTGCTAAAGTCTTTATATACATGTTCAAAAAATGTTAATTGCCGCTAATAATGCATCTTTAGCGACAGTTCAGAATTAACTGCCTAGCTAATGATCATTTTTTATGTAGTGCATTATTAAGAACATGAATTTCTCTATTGTTTGAGATTATTACTCAAAAATCTATCTCTTAAAAGAGATGGTACTCAGACTGCTCATCAAAACTCTTTTGGAAGTTGGTGTTTCCTCTCAACTTGAATATGAAAACAATTACTCTCTTGAAATACTTAGGTCCCATATATCATTTAAAAGAATTAATTTATCTCTACTCTTCCTTAATCTCAATGATTAAGTCCTAAACAAGTTTAGAATATTTGTAAAAGAATTCTTAAAAGGAATCAAATAATTGTCAAGACTTGTCTCTTAACTCTATGCTGAATTTGAATTAGAATCAAGGTGATGTTTTCGATAGGAAGGTATAATGATGTTAAAAGGTTTGGAGATAGTAACATGAGGAAGGGGAGGAAAATCATTGCTAGGGGAGAAGTCCACGACGTGACGATGAATTTAAATATCTAGTTGTGAAATAATTTTAAAAAGTGGAGTTTGAGTCCTCTCTGCCAATTATTTCACCAAGGGAGAAAGTTTGCAACGCAGACTTGCGTGCCACATTCTGCCCGAATTTTTTATTCCTCGGTTTGAGCACCAATTCGCCTAGAATCTAATGGTTTCTTCCAGAATCAGTTAGAATCGAATACCCAACAGTAGTACAAAATAAATTACTAAAAAATAACCTTAAAACTCATACGGTTATTTCAATAGCTTATTGTTAGTGAAAAAACTTACAAGATAATAAAATTGCTAGATTACAATTGAAAATAAAATGAAGAAAGTAATCTCTCAGCTGAGGCGCGGCTATGTCGCTCTCTTAAGGAAGATTCAGCCCACTGCAGCAAAGTTCACCGTCAAGCAGTAAGTCCACTCTTTGACTGTCCCCTCCAGATACAACAGCCTATCACAAGTATCACACTAACCCAATCTGATCAAGAGTTGAGCCAAGCTCCACAAAAATAACACCTCCCTTAATATAAGAAACTCCTTTTAGACTCTTTGTTTTTCTCGTATGAATTGGTGTCTCTAAAACCAAATGAATACTACCACTATTTTTACTACAAGAAGTCTTCCTAGCATTGAATAAGAAGATAATGGAGGTAGTAAATAGTGAAGATAATGCCTTAGGAGTTTCATAGGTTACAATAGGAGTACATAGTTAATATGTTACAATAGGAGTTACATAGTACATTGTTACAATAGGAGTTACAATGTTACATAGGTTACATAGAGTAAGGAGATATTAAGAATGAAATAATGTGATGGACAACCAATGCTACTGGATGAGTGAAGTCATCCATCAATCGTTCATTCTTTAACTCAAAAATTAAAGCCAATTTAATATGTTAATATTAATATATAAATTGCTAAGAATTAAACAATCCCCCAACTTATTTTATATTGAGATAAGAGAGTATATTAGTTGAAGGAAGACTACTATTCATAATGAAGGTGTGCTTCTGCATTGAACCTCGAATTAGTGAAATAGTAACTTTTACTCACAGAGTCGTAGTGGTCTCAGACTTCGAACTATGACTGTTAAGGGGATAAAATATCACTGCTCACACATAATAATCAAGTGTTGACATGAGATTTCGTTGATGGGCATGTGAGATCCGCGTTTCATGAGTGCATTTGAGAATAAGCCCATTCTCAAGGAAGCAACTTACTTCTACACATCACATAGGTGAATCTGTCGAGAGTGCTCCTGTAATATTAACACTCCACCCATACGGGCTACAAATATTCATTAAGAGTTTTATCAACTCAACCTTCACAAACTACAAGAAATAATGCACTCACATCATAGGGAGGGAAAAAAATAGTGCATTTTTCACAACAAGTCATCATATGATTAGTTTTTCCCTTTGAACCTGGTTATAGGCTCTCGTCCCAATTGGGTTTCCTCATTATAGAAATCAGGATTTGTAGGCTTCAATCCCATCCCCCTCGATGTGCTCCATACTTTTTTCTTGTTAAGGCCTTCGTAAGAGGATCTGCAAGATATTACAAGATTTGACATAATCAACATTAATTGTACAATTTGTCAAATACGATCTTACAATACTATGTTTCCTCCTTATCGTCTGGATTTACCGTTGTAATAACGGTATTGAACTCTACCAATTGTAGCGGTGCTATCACAATGAATTAAAATAGGAGGAATTGGTTTTTCAAATATAGGAATTGAAACAATAAATCTCTTAACCAATTAGCTTCCTCACTAGCTGAGCTAAAGCAATAGTTCAGCCTCCATGGTAGAGTTAGCAATTATAGTTTGCTTTTTTGATCTCCAACAAACAGCGCCACACCTAAAGTAAAAGACATAACCAGTTGTAGAACAAGAATCACCTAACAAAGTGTTCCAATCGCCATCACCAAAGCCTCCAAGTACAGCAGGATATTTTTTATAGAACAAACCACAATTTTCTTTCAATTAAATATCTATAAACTCTTGTATATCATGCCAATGTTCATTACCTGGCTTGCTTGTAAACCTGCCAAGTACTCCTACTGCATATGCAAAATCAGGCCTAGTGCAATCAGTCACATATCCAAACTTTCGATTATACTAGCATATTCCTTTTGATTTATTACATCATTTTCACTTTCAACAGGAAATGAACACTTGAATCAAAAGGAGAGTAGCAACATGCTTGCAATCATGAAAGTTATATTTTTCAAAATTTTCTCAACATAATTTGACTGGTCAAGGAAAATCCCTACAGTTCTTGTTATTTTTTTCCAAGATAAAATTTGCCTCACCAGCTCTTTCATATCAAAATGGCTTCTAAGAACATTTTAGCTTCATCAATAACATTCATGTTAGGCCAAAGATCAACAAATATCAACATATCGGCAAATGATTACATGTGAATATTCCAAGACTTATGATATATGCACTTATCACACTATTTGTCTTAAAACCATTTTCAATCATGCAGGAATAAAATTTTTCATGTCATTGCTTTGGTGCCTGTTTTAAGCCATATAGGGATTTAGTAAGTTTACATACTTTGCTTTCTTGGCCTGCTTCAACAAAACACTCAGGTTGGTCCATATAAATTTCTTCATTTAGGTCTCCATTTAGAAAAGCAGTTTTTACATCAATTTGATGAATTTGCAAATCAAAAATTGCAGCCATAGCAACTAAAAGTGTAATGGATGTAATTCTTGTTACCAGAGAAAAAGTATGAAAAAATTCTAGGCCTTTAGTTTTAAACCTTTTGAACTAGCCTAGCCTTGTATTTATCAATAGAACCATCTGGTTTAACTTTTTCCTTAAGACCCATTGCAACCATTATTTTAAAACCCGGTGGTAAATCAACTAAGTTCCACATTTTATTAGAAATTAGAGATTCCATTTCATCATTTACAGCCTCTATCCAAAAAATAGAATCATGTGAAGATAATGATTCTTTCAAAGTTAGAGGGTCATTTTCAACATTAACACAATAAAAATCAGGACCAAAATCTTTTTTCTACTCTAGCTCTTTTACTTCTTCATAACTCAAAATCAACAACTATTTTATTTTTTAAAGTTGAAGTAGAAGAACTAGGTGGTGACAAAATATTTTTATCTCTTGACCCCCACTATTTTTAGATCAAAGGAAATTTTTTTAATGAAAAATAGCATCACCAGATTCTATTACATTTATCTTCAATATTAAAAAATCTATAGGCTGTACTATTTGAAGATAAACAAGAAAGGACAAGTAGTAACTTTCTTACCCAACTTGTAATCTTTGGATCCATTAGCCTCACAAAGGCTAGACAACCCCAAACACTTAGATAACCAAAATGGCTTAACCTTTCCACATTCAAAAGGTGTCACTTTAGACTTTTTATGAGGCACACGATTCAACACATAACAAGCAGTTAACATAGCTCCACCCAAAAATTAAAGGTGCATGTGACTCATTAGATGGCATTAGTCAATTCAACCAAAGTTCTATTTTTTCTTTCTGCTACTCCATTAGACGAAGGAGAGTAAGGGGACTAGTTTATGATTATTCCCAATGATCTAACAAAAGAATTCAACTCATTTGATTCATATTCACGGCCTCTATCACTTCTAATTCTTTGTATTTTCTTCCAAACTGATTTTCAACCTCATTGAGATAAGTTGAAATTCAAAAGCATCACTTTTATTTTCATCAAGTAAACATATGTAAACTTAGAAAATCATCAAGAAAGGATAAATATCTATTATCTCCAGAGTTAGAATCACCCCATTTCACAAATATCAGTATGAACTAATTCTAACAAATCAGTTTTTTTCAACTTGAAAATGAGCCTTTTAGTGATCTTGGCTTTACTACAAGCCTCACACTTTCAAAATTCTTTTAACCATGGGATTAATCCTAAACAACTCATGATTCCACATAACGATTTAATATGACACAAAACGAGCATGCCAAAAATTAGTAGAAGAAAGCATATAAACAGAAGTAGAAGTTTATTCATTTCAACATTAAACTTAAACATCCCATCACAGGCATACAGCTTCACCACAAAAATACCTTCTTCAGTATTACATATTGATCAGATTCAATAATTTGTTTAAAGCCTGCTTTATTAAGAAAGAAAACTAGACATCAAATTTTTTCTCATAGAGGAGTATAAAGTACATCTTTCAATGTTATATCTTCAGAAGTAAAACAACAATTCATCTGTTCCTTTCCAAGCACTTGAGTAGTGTGAGCATCACCAAGGCAGATAGTTTTGGGCTCCTCAAAATGAGTATATTTTTTAAACCAGTTTTGTCAACAGACATGACGGTTTCCACCAGAATAGCCCACATCCATCAACATTCTCAAACCATTTATGTCGGTAGTCACGCCACAAAAGGTTCTTCGAGTACGTTTTCTGAGGGTTAGGACCACGTTTCCGGAATCTGCAAAATCGAGCAATATGCCCAATCTTGCCACAAACAAAGCAGTCCTTTTCTTGAACTGTATTGTTTTGCTTGGTGATTTTCACCATTATTTTTCTTGGTAGGTCTACATTATTTTTTGAATTTTTTCTCTTAGGCTTTAAAGAAGTATTTTTGTGAGTTTCAAGAGTAGCATATTCGAAGTGATTAAATTTACCTTCGATGTGATGTTGTCTCTTCTGTTTGTAAAAGTGAATCTTGGCCCCTTGCTTCTTCTTCCATGCGGATTTTCATTATCAAGTTTCAAGAGAGGTTTCCTTTGGTTGTTGTGCCACAGTTTGTGGCACTAGTTTTTTGAAATTCTTCCAAGAAGGTGGAAGTTAATCCACTATCCACAAAAAAATAAGGGTATCTCCATTTTAACCTCTTCGGACCTAAGCTCTCCAACAATCATGATCGAAGTCTTGAGCGTCCCCCCCCCACCCCCTGCCCCTGATCCCTTACCCAACCACACCACACCCCGACCCGATTTGTTGTCAAACAATCTTTGAAACGAAGACAAATCTATTATGAGCCTGCGCATATTTTTTCGCTCCAGCCTCTTCAGTATCATCGTACTTGCCCAATGGCCTCCAAATTTTCTTTGCCACTAGACGTAGTTGCTATTCATATATCATAAAAATTATTCAGATAGACAATTAAGAAGATAATACCGACACTTTATAGTGAATCCACAATCGGACTTTTCCACTTTCTCTAGATGAGAAATAGTTTAATCATCATTATATGTAGTGGTGATGTCTTCTTGATTTGGATTCTTCCTCAGTGAAAACCATAGCAAACATTAAGAAGACTTACAGTAGAAAAGCACTTCATCCCCTTTACATCTCTGAAAAATGGTTACCATTGAACGAAATTGGCTGTTAAGGGCTCCAATCTTGACATCCGAGGTTTTTTCAGTTTAGCCATCATTGATCTACCAGGTATAAATTGTTTAGTTTAAAAATTAGACTACCAAGATAATAAAATTGCTACGATTACAATGAAAATAAAATGAACAAATAATCTCTTCCGGTTGTAGGGCACGGATATCTCGCCTTTCTCTTAAAGAAGCTTCAAGTCCCACTGCCAACAAAGGGTTTTCCACCGGTCCAGCGTTAGTCCTCTTTGACTTGTTTCCCCTCCAGGATACAACTCAAGGCCTTACACAAAGTATAACTCAACAACTCTGGACAAGAGTTGTGATCCAACGTCCACAAAAAAGAACACATCCCTTCAACTAATAAGAACTCTCTTTTAGACTAAACTCTTTCACTCTTTGTTCCGCTTCTCTTATGAATTGTGTGTCTCTTAAAACCAAATGAGACTAAACACTATTTATACTACAAGAGTCTCCTAGCATGAATAAGAAGTCTATACTGTGCTCCGAGTTTGCGGAGAGGTACGTGTACCACAATAGTGCCAAGATAAGGCCTAGGAGTTTACATAGGTTAAATAGGGTTACATAGGTACATATGTTACAATAGGAGTTACATCTGTTACATATGTTACAATAGGAGTTACATATGTTACATGGTTACATAGAGTGATGGAGGTATTAAGAATGAAATAAATGCGGACACCCAATGCTAATGGGATGATGTAGAAGTCAATCCCATTCCAATGTTCATTCTATAACTACAAATTCAAGCAATTTTAATATGTTAAATATAATATTAAAAATGCTAATAACTAACACTTATTAAAAACTAACACAATAAAGATTAGGAAATAACACACATCAATAAAAACTCATAAAGTACTCAAATCCTTTGCGCGTAGGAGAAAGAACTTCAGCTGAAACAATATGATTGTTGGTGGTAAAAGAAACCAATGTTATGTGATGTTACATACCTCTTTAGTGGAAACAAACCTTTTGGTCGTAAACGACCTTTAATTTCGCAGTCCAAAAACGACTTGACTTTTCTCCTATTGAACTCCTTTATCTAAAATCCTAACGTAATTTAAGATTTTGTAAACTAGACCAAATCGGTTTAGACCCCAAATTTAATTACTAAAAATATTATAAGTTAAAGGGTTAAGGAAAAGACCAAGATACCCGTCATAAATTTGGGTAACTTTCCTTAACTGAACATAATTACTTTAAACAGACACATCTCCCTCATTCAAACTACAAACTTAGCTATCTCGGTGGCGTTTGAAATAGGATTTAAATAGATTTCATTTTATATCTTATGGCCACCTAACTCATCATGTAATGAAAGTTATGGTCGTTTGAAGTTGACCCAAAACTCACAACATATGCATAACTTGCAAAATTCTAAATTTAGCTTTTCCAAATTAGTTCTTTTAAACGGGAGGCTACCAATTAAGCTTAATGAATTTAACCATACTCAGTCGCCATATTAGTAGGCCACAATCAGTCACATAGTTAATAAGGAATAAAATAATTTTACATAATTAGTTTTAAACAACTAGATAGATGGACAATACAGCAGAAATGGAACACAAAATAAGCGATCGAGTAAGGAAACATAGTAAAAGTGTGAGTACCATGCTGGATCTGATTCTTTGTTGCTGGAATCCACAAATTAATAAATGGAGACGAGTAGTTTAAGTCTGATGAACTAGGATGTTTTGGTGAGAGGAATTAGGTAACAAGTATAAGGGATTTTTCTCTAGAATTTAGAGACTTTAATTATGGGTAAATCGGATGGTGAAATGGGTTATGTGAAGGTTTTAAAATTTTGGGTAAAAATATTTGTCAAACTCAGATTGGTGGTAGGATTGCGCCCATGCACGCTACATAATGAAGGTTCGGTTAGTTTAAGGGGAAAATCTTCATTGATTATTGGAAGACAGGAACTCTGATGGACAAAAAGTATGTCATAGGGCATTGAATTTCCAAAAGTTTGAAGGGCATAGTTATACTTTTATCCAATTTTAAAACTGGACTCAAAATCCCAACAAAGCACAAAAAGTCCGACTATGTCTTCCAATTACTAATCCGCCTAGTGACAAAGTGCCCTCTCAATACTTGTGTTGATGGGTGATCCAACATACAAAGAAATAACACTTTTTTTGTAAACAAATTTATAAAGGAGAACAATCAATTGACGTGAGAGTTGAAGTATTATATGCTTGCAACACACTATAAAAACTAAATAGCATCTTACCGACACACAATACCAAATCCGTCTCCTAGCCTTATCATTACCATTAGCCACCCCACAAATAAAATAGGCATCCAAGAATGTCGGATTGTGCACTTAATGGATTAGAATCATGATGAAGGCTTTTATTTAATATGCAGACAAATAATAGGTTAGCTTGCGCTCAAAGCATCCCCCCGTAGCAAAGTTTCGGAAAAGGTGCACCTCAAGGACATATCTTAATTGTTTAGCTAATACAAGCATTATTACCAAAACTCCTGCATAAGAAAGTACCACAAACAAAAGGTGTAATTGGACATCATCGTAATTCAACATTACTACTAGAGATTCTAACAGTCATGTCTGTTTCTACCAAGCTACGGATGATACGCACCCTCGACCTTGACATTTGTTTATCCGCATCCAAAGTTAAAGACGGGTCACCCTAAAAAAATACTATGTGAACAGTTTCCATAATGTAACATAAGTAATTAAAACTTTCAGCATTAACACTAGTATTTTAAAATCAAACAGATTATTTGTACTCCCCAACGTACATAACCAAACCAAATCTTTCACAAAAATAATCAAAATGCAAGTTTTATTATGTCTAGTTTTGACTAGTTAAGTTAACATTTTAAACATAATAACTCTAGTAAAATACCAACAAATCCGAAAAATAATATTTTTCCATATTTTTACATCCCTATCGGACATACATATATTGACCTATTGTATATCACTACATCTTATTCTTTGGATTGGGTGTGTGTCGTTTTTGTTTTTCATAGCGCTCTTCCGATCAGCTTCCCAGCACATGGAAAACCATCATTGGTGATAGTTATCATGCACACACCATGTCGATATGTAACTTTTAGTTTAGATCTAGGTTGACTCGTTCCACAGAGAATTAGTATATATAGATACTAGTTAATGAAGGTCCATCCTAAGCTTCGCCCCCCACGCTATTCTAAGTGTGGACGCAGCAAATGGATATATACCTATCTTTCTTTCACTGCGTATATCTCGCTAGCAAGTACCAAGGTTCATAAAATTTGACGGATTATTAGTACTTTCGATAGTTTCGTTATTTTGGGTAATTTCACCTCGGCTGATAAGGGTTATTAGAGACTTCTAAACATCAATCACGTGAAATGTTCAATAAGGGAGAAGGATAATACAAAATATGTATGATAATAACCCCACGCTTGTAGGGATTTTTCACAATTGACCCACATATACCTTCCCCCAGAAAGACGCAACCCACTTCAGTATAAAATATAATTATAAAAGACCGTCATAATAGACTAGAGCCTCCGAAAGCGAATCCGTTTTTCTACCTCTTTAAAAAAAGTTTCTTTCAAAATTCTTTATAAATTTTATATTCATTTATGAGAAATCTTTAGTTGTACACCTACGATATATTTTTCATTATTTTTATCTAAAAGGAAAATGAAAAGGACGGATTATATTTTTTCCATTTATTGTGTAAAATCCCCTTTTTAAAAGATATGCAAAAAAAAAAATATAAAAAGGACAAGAAATCTTCATTTCTCATTACTTCAAGGGAGACAAAGATCCGATTGAGTCATAAAAAACAGTTTGTGTTGGATTACAGACTTATGGTGTCGGATAGTTGGATGATGTCAATGCATTGGGTTAAGATTTAATATGACCCAATGTCACTACTAATTGGTGTTGTCATGTTATTAGAATTGGAATTTAATAAAGACCTTCAAACAACAACATTTCTGCAATCATTTGTTGAAACTTCAAGATTAATTGAAAACAAAAGATAATAATTCACCTTCTTGTATTTCTATAATGAAGTTTATAACATAAAAACATAATTAGGCGTACATACATAAAATAAAATAGATATTTAAAAAAAAAAATCAACACGAATATTTGAATGTAAAATGAGATTACGTTTATGTAAAATGAGATTACGTTTTGAAAAAAAAATCAACACGAACATCTCTTGTCGTTTGTCCATGAATCTAACTGAGCTCGTTGCCAATTGTACATCTATACATGAAAAAAAATCAACATATTAAAATAATTTAAAGACGAAAAAAACATCACTCAAATTTTAATTCCAAAGAAGAAGGGAAAGAAAATATTCAACCTTCGCTTAAGGTTTTCACAACCAATTGTTGTTTTGAAGATTCAGCAAACTTTAGAATTCCATCCACCTACCTATATAATATTTAGTTAGAAATCGCAATTATATATAACTAATTCAAAAGTAAGGAAAATAGATCAAAAGATAAAAAACCTTGTACTCCGGACATCCAAAACTGCCAATTTTTATTGTAAAAAATTACAAAGAGGTGCATACCAAAAGGTGCAATTTTATGGCGCCATATCTCGAAGGGCAAAAACCCTAAATTCATGAAATCAACCAATAATCATGGAGGAGTACTTTTCAAATTATCGAAAGCTTAAACTAGTTAATGCAAACTTATATGTTGTTTGCCAACTTCTTTATATTTTAATTTTTTTAGATGATTTAACCAATAAAAGGTCTATCACATTTTTTAAACATAAGAAATGTAGAAATTGTGTCTTTTATATTTATGATAACTTTATACGACGAACTCTTGGGGACTACTTACTGCTAATTTGGTTTTTATTTTATTTTTTAAAGACCAAGAGATCTCTCATTTCCTTAAAATTTTAAAATCGGGTAGAAACTTAAATAAAAAATACCAATCACAACTGATCACGACCAATTATTTTATGTCTTTTCCTTTATTTGTTCTTCTAGAGGGAGAAGTTAATTCCCTAAATTAAAAATAAAGCTAATTATAATTAAAATGATAGAAAAGGGAATTCAAAAGAATTAATATTGATTGAATATCTTTTAAATAACTTGAGAAACAAGAAATTTTGGGAGTGGACCAAAATTCACCTTCTATTTCCGATTCATCAACACCAAACTTTAAGCAATAAAGTTTTTCCTTGTGCCCAAATGTAGACGTATTCAACAAAAGCCAAACAACATTGTTAAAATAAATTTTTGAAAGGAGCCAAATTTAATCACTATTCTTAACATACACAATGAGAAGGGAATTGTTTAACAATTTAAAAAAACCTCCACTAATGGCCCCGTAATGGTCCCCGATCCAACTAAAACTTCTTTTTCGATGAACATTTCATCCATTTCTTTCTCACAACATATAATATTTGTTGCCTATATTCAAAACTCAACAATTATGTGTAATTAATTTCGACAATGAAAAAAACAGCAACGAATTAACATGACAATTCACTTTTGATAGTCAAACCAAATCTCAGTAAATACAGTCATAAACTGCAATCCTTCCCATCCTAGAACTAATCAAGGCTCAACTTTAATGTCATTTTCTGACATTCATCGGTCAACAGCATGATCGGACACAATATTATACATTACACGGTTTAATTTTTGATGAGAGGTTTTCATTATATTTTTAAGAAATGAGATATATTTTAAGTTTCTTACACATAATAGATCTTAAATAAATAAATTCTTCTGCTGCTACGAATATTATACAAGAAACTCACCAAAAACCAATTATAAAAGGCAAGAAATCACTTTTCAAAAACCCCCCTCGTATATTAGGGATAGAAATAAAAAAAAAATACATTATTAATGATAATTAAGCCTATGTTATCGTAACCCTAGTCATGTGGAAATTGAAACAAATTACATTGAAGTAATTATGTAATACAATTTATTCATGTTATAAATTGATATACTTATATAAATCCCCTTACATGAAAAAGGAGAGAATTATATTCCCCGTTACTTTGAAAAGTATTGTGTAAGCGAAGACTAATTTAACTATATCACAATAGTTTTTGATAATAAATTAATATTATCATATTTTACCTAATAGGGAATTGTGTTTACCATAAAAGATTCTCTTCAAATCTTTTAAAATAATCTTCTAGAATATTTTGTCAAACGAATGAGCATTTATTGAAGTTAAGGATTAATATTGGAGAAAAGTAATTAAAATCATTTTAGTATTTACAACAGTGAAGCTTATGATATGAATCTGAAAAAGTCCTAAGCCGCTTTCCCCAATTAAAACAAATAAGGAAAGGGTGCTATTTGACAAAAAAAAGAAACACGTATAAGGGCTATTATAAAGCACTAAATTGTATTTAAGATATGTACTTAAATCAATTTGCAAAGAAAAAAAAAGAAAAAATGAAAGTGGGAATATTTTTACCTAAGGGGAAGTTCATCTTCACAAACCTGGTAGATCTACCATGAACACAAAAAAAAAAATAAACAAGCAACTAAAGTAATATCTGAAAATGAACACAAATATATCAATTAAAATTTTTATAGGAAAAGAAAAGAAAAAAGGGGTTTGACCTCCATTGTTTGAAAAAACGAAAAGATTCATAGCTAATAGACAATTTGTGCAAATTTTTTAATTTTATAATGTATGCCTACATTCAACCAAAAATATTATCAAAAAAAAATCACATGCGGCCAAACACTAATATCAGATGAAAATAAACCAGCACCCAATAGACATTTAGATTAAATAAAAACCAATAATCATTGGAGACAAAAAAATTTGTAACCGAAATCCCTTGTACCACAATAAAGCTAAATTGCGAATTACTCAAGCCAGTTTTCCAGAGCCAAAAAAGACCACCCACAAAGCCTAAATCAATGAAAATACCAAAATAACATAAAATCCAACATTTTTAACCATCATTATTAAAGATAATTTAGTTAAATCTCAGAACGCAATAATTATAATTTTAAAAAGTTTATATACAATTTTAATTTTTATGTATTTAATTATCACAATAAAAACTCCTTACAATTTTAACATACGAAATATTGTCTTTTTTTTTTCACATAAGAAATCACGTAAAAAAAAAAAATAGTCTTTTCAAATATTAAAGATAGCTATTGTACTAAGTCAAATTATAAAATGGAAAAAAATAAACATTGTTTCAATATATTTATTCGTTTTAATAGATATAAAAGGTTACACGCTAAAAAACCACAAACCGACATATTATAGATCTAAAAACACATAATAAATAATCATGCAATTCACAATTATTCGTTCTGTAATTAAAAATATTTCTTCTTGACTTTAAGTACTCTTTTTAAAAAATAAACCAAGTTCTCTTAACTCTTCTTAGTAAAGATTGCCCGTTATATTTTCATACAAATTACTCATAATCTTTAAAACTATGATTTATTCAAATTCAAATTAATTTTGGAGAAATTTTTTTAATGTAATAGTAAACTAGATTTGAGAGGTTAAGTAGGCGTTCAAACATATTTAAGAAATGTGTAATGTTTGAACAAAAAATTCGATCCGTACAAGATACAAAAAGAATAACGCTTTTGGATAGAATTTTACTAGATCACTTTTGGGTAGAAGCAGTGAGCACTGCATGTCACATTTTTAATAGGTGCTTAATTAGACCTTTACTGAAGAAGACTCCCTATGAACTGTGGAGATGTAGGAAACCAAACATAAGCTACTTTCATTCCTTCGGATGCAAGTGTTTCATCCACAACAACGGTAAGAACAATCTTTATAAGTTCGATCCAAGGGGTGACGAAGGTATTTTCTTAGGCTATGCTCCTATCAATAGAGCCTTTCATGATTTTATTAAAAGAACTTAAAGTGTTGAAGAATATGTGGATGTTGTATTTGATGAGACTAACCCAAGAATGCAAGAAATTAAAGGAGGTGACGACAAAATCAACCCCCATCAAAATAGTGGAAAATACTGCAGATATCAGTTCGAAAATTAATACTGCAGTCAACTACTATAGAAGCAAAGTCGACTTTTCCAGCTGACAGATCAAATATTCCAAAGAATGGCGACATAATACTACACAACATCAGCTGCGAGACATCCTGAAAATTTTCATTCCGATAAACCTTGATGAAAAAAATCCCGACGTTGTATCGTTAATGAAACCTAATGATAAATTGAAGCATGGAAGAATATCATGGTCAAGCAAGCAATTAAGGAAAACTCAATCAATTTGAAAAGAATCCGGTTGGACCCTCCTAATAGAAATCCAAAAGAATACTTTGTTATTGGAATCAAGTGGGGGCCTTTCGAATGAACTAGAGTGAGAAAATGGGAAAGTTTAACTCAAATAAAAAACTGGGAGCATGGGTAGGTCGCTTAAGGCGCACTCACACAAGCAAGAAGTAAGGAATGTGGCTCGCTGAAAACCTTTTCTTTTTGCGCTCAACCTCTGCAAGGTTCTAATCTATTCGAAATTTTACTTTTCTTGTCTGATATCCTCTTTCAAGCATTTTAAAAACATAATTCGACGGCCATGTGGGAAAAGTGCATTTTTAAAATCGGTTTTTATAAAAGAAGAAAAAACAGTATTCCCTTTCAACCCCCCCCCCGGTTTTTTAATCCTTCTTGTCCCGTTTTGTTTCTAAATTTTCAATGCTCTTTATACAAAACTTAAACCAAGCTCGAAAGCTTTGTATGAAAGAATTTATTTTCGTTATTACTGCAAAAATAATTATGGAAATTTAACACCAACCTCTTAATGCGTCCTGAATGATCTGAATTTATTATACATTTTTATTTATAGTTCAAATCTTGTTATGATAATTATTTTTTGGAGTCAGTAAGTGCTATTCTTTCTTCGTGTTAGAATTTTTCCCAAATCTAAAATTAAAGGAAAATTTTAAATGAGTCCTTATGGTAAACGCACATTGTTTTCTTTTCTCGAAAACCTGACGCAAACGGGGGAACTGCGGTTCAAATTAACCAGTCAACTATAGGACATAATTAGTCATAAATTACAGCACACACGGAATTAAATGTAAGATGTTTTGGACTGCCGAAAAGTGTAATGCCTTTAGGTACCACCGACCCCCAGGCCGCCCCAATGGAATCCAGTCAACGTGATCTTGAAACTGATGTATCTGAAACGACGTGGATTACAATATGTATTTATAAAGATATAGTTGCTCATTATTATATACTAATACAGTCAATACATGACCCGATATAATGTATAATGCATGCTGGGTCTGCAAACGATTTTCAAGTTGTCTTGAGTAAGATCACATCTCACCGGCAGTTAAAATGAATCATACAACTGCAGGCGTCCTGCCAACCTAGTGTGTGAACACAACACTACACAACCACAAAACGAACACAAAAAAACCCCCCACACAAGCACAAAACCTTTGCCAGGGCAAAAAAAACACAATATCTATTACTATTTTATCCCTCCTTCTTTCCTAACTCATTTTTTTGCTTGGTTCCTCTTGGTTCTTCCCCCTGCCGCCTTTGCCTGATTCCCCCCCTGCCTCTCCCCGCCCGCCCGCCCTCGGTCCACCCCGCCCCTCGTGGCCCATGCCAAATCTTAGAAACTCTCCTTGGTCTCGATGGCATAGGCAAGACACAAGCTTCAATTTACCTTATTCCAAACCACGAATTCGTGGAACCTTAGTGGTTGGAAAGTTGTGCTGTACACGCATTCAATTTTTAAATGGATGATGAATCAATTAACTTAATATTTCTGATCTCTCTATCTGAAACTGTCCCGACAATCTGTGATAATGCTTCAGCCTTTCTAAATATATTGTGCATCATTATGAATATCGATATAAAGCATCATTTTATTCGTGAGCATGTTGAAAATGGTTATTTTACTCTTTAATTTGTAGACTCTTAAATTCAATTAACTGTTATTTTTACTAAATCTCTTCTTGAGGAAGATTTTGGCTATCACCAGATCGCTTTGGCAAATTATGCGTTGACTAATAATATTTGTATCTTTACTTTTGTTCAATTCATTTTAATTTTTCGTTATGCTTTTCCTTGTTTTTTCCCCCCCACTTCTCCCTACCCTTCCCGTTCCTCCCTCCTTTTTTTGTTCAGTCCATTCTCTCATCTTGCACGCCTCTTCCTCCCTCTTCCTCTTCTCTCTCCCTTTCACCCCTCCCCTTCCCTTTCGTGTCTGCATCCCCTTTCTCCCCTTTCTTTTTCTTTTCCTTTTTCTCTCCTCTGTTTTCTTCTTTACTTTATATTCCGTCTCTTTTTTTCACTCTCTCTATTTTTATCTCACCATAACAAAAACACGCCTCCATGGACCTAAAATAAATCCCTGTCTCTTAAGTTAAATCGTAGAAGTTAGACAACCAATCTCTCCTCTGCTCTCTCTCCCTCTCTCTTCGCGTCCCTCAAAAAAGAGAGTCTTCCTACTACTAATGCAGGAAAGTATCACAAGAAGCCTCATCTTCATATTTATGACGGGATTCTCTCAAGTCCCTCTCTCTCTCTCCGACCCCATTGACACCTAAAACGTCGCTACGCCCAAATGGGTTTTGGGGTATCAAACAGAAGCAACAGTATAATCACTCAAACAATTCCCTATTTGTTCCAGGTCATGTTGTCAAACTTAGAGTCCAATTAAAAAAAAGGACTCTCACCCCTCACGCACCGCTAAGCTCCATCTCAGAAGCTAGAAAATGTAACCTCTCTTTTTTGATTTGTGTGGTCCTTGAGATTTTTTACGAAGCTTTTTCACTTTCTGTATGTGAATCGTCGAAACTCTCCCTCCCAGTGGTGAGTTAGAGTAGTCGTGTTGGTTAACGCTTTTATCCTTATTAAAAATTTATTCAACAGATTTTTGTTGGTACTTTTTCTCTAAGGGTAAACAAACAACTAATTCCAGTAGCAAACACTCACATAAAATAAACACAACCTTGAAGCCAGAATTTCAAAACTGTTGTCAAACACAAACAACCACCCAACTCCTGAAATTTCGTCCAGGACTTAGGAAACCTTAAAACGCTAATGTTTAACAAACTGTAAATTCCTCTCTCGTGCCTCACATAACCGTGGCGACAACTCTTAACTGCCTTGCCCAATTCAATGGTCATCACTCCTGTATTTATCTCTACTAGGTTATTATTCTAATTGTATGTTCTGAGCTTCCTCTGTAAGAGCTATTTCCCCTCTTTACTCCTACGTTCTTCTTCCGCCGTCCTCCCCCTGACACTAAGAGTCGGCTAAGTTCCTATTTCTACTACTCCTGCTTAAAAAATATGGCATCAACTGGTATAAATGGTTCACAATGCGTATACATCATGTTATCAGAGTCATTCTTCGACCTGGTTAAACTTGGGGTAACAAAAAGATGTCCTTTGAAAGTCTTCCCTATTGCTTTCTCATTTGAGGATTCTTGATGGATCAATTTTGGTGGATCTCTTCATATGATCCTACCCCCCATCTGTTATAATGATACAAACTTATGCATGAGTCGACTTTCTCAACTATTGCTAGTTTCAAAGGGAATGTTAAATCAAAATCAAAACCACTCAAACCCCAAACAAAAACCAATCAAACAACACAACCCCCCCCCCCCCTCCGAATAATTATGCACAACTACAACTTAACACAAATACAAAACTTCTTTTATATCTAGATTCAAACCAGCTAGTTTTGTTGGTCATCCTATAAAGCACCAAGGCTAACCTCTATACCTCATTAAAAATGCGTGTTGTTAATTACCCTATATATATTTCCTCCTTCCCAAGATAGATATACATGTATATACAACCCACACTGTCACGAGACTTTGTCTGTGCTTCTCATAAACAAGATAAGTTTACTTTCATGCAGTGAAATCATGTAGAGTGCCAGAGTTTCACATGTTCTTCGAATATTCGTTTATGTAAAAGCATAAACATTTATAACGAATATGAAATTAATAATATCCTACCAGGATTTTGAACGAGCGTATTTGAGTGAATAAAATAAATCAATCTCCCATCTCCCCGAGCCTTTGGCCCCTATCTTAAGCTACTATAACTTTCATCCAGGATTGATCCGAGTGGAGGTATTACCTGTAAAATGAACATTAAAAGGATCCAAAGTTCTTATACGGAATTCCACCAACACAATCTTCCACCACATAAAAATGTTTCTGTTTTTGTTGCGGTTTTTGCGCAACATATTCATTCATCTTGAAATGTTGAAAATCTATTTTACTTATGTTCCCCTCCAACCCCCTACTCTGCTCCCTCCTTTTCGGCTATGTACCTCTCCTCTCCGTCGTCCTCATTCGTCGTGCACTCTGCTTTCCCCTTCTTTTTTTTCTCTCTCCTCTTTTTATTTTATAGACAATAGTAAAGTAAAAAACAACATACACTAATCTACAATTTTGCTTGTGACATAGCAGTTCTAATTTCTAATGCTAATCTAACATTTGTTTAATTAAAAAAGATCGCACTCATAATCCAAAAGGAGGATAATATTTTGCCCCGTCGTTTTTGAATAGTTTCTTCACCGTGTACTATGTATTTTTCCATTGAATTTTTTCTCTTTCTTCTATTTAAGATTTAAGCGAATTTAGAAGATTCAATTTATGAAAAGTCATATTGTTACAGAAGCGAATAACAAACCTCTCACGATCGCTTCAGATTCAAACAAAAAACTGAACCTTTTAGATTGAATCAATATGAATTCGCCCAAACCGGGGCATCGATATGAATTCCAAGACCCAACTCAACACAATTTTCCCTCATTATGTTTAATAATTTTTTTAGTTCGTTTAAAATTTTTTAGTTACACAATACAATTTTACAATACTACAGAAAAAAATATTTTATAATATACTTAAAAATGATTCATACTACTAAAAAACGCTAACAATCCAACTTTTTCATGTTTTGCTAAAAAAATGGTAATTAAAGTGCAAATTAATTCACCTTAACATGTTACCTACAAGCCCATTTATGGTTGAGATTTACTTTAAATTTAATATGTAAAATACAGAAAAAACGTCTTATCGATGTCATATAATTTTTTTTTTTTAAACATTTCACATTCTTCTAGTGATATACTTCTTCGCAAACCTTCCTCTCTTACACCCTTATCACAACTTTTTTGGTCCTTTTTTTCTAGCCATAACTATTCAACAACGATGATAATCTCTTTGGTAATTTTCTAGAATCCCATATCTAATTAAAACTGACGATTACTTAAAAAAAAGACATAAAAAAATGAGAACTTTCAATTTGTACTGACGCTATAACACATCAACTTAAACAATGTTGAGGTGGTAAAATGTCCCAGAATGGCAAAAATAATTAATCAAAGTTGGACAAATTTTTGACATATCAAATAATTTTAATTCACTAATTATAAATATAACCAAAAAAATACCCTCAATATATACCTATATAAATAAAATAATAACAATAATAATAAAAACTAAACAAGCCACGCACCACTCGTATAAACCGACATAGTAAAACCCAGACGAAACGATCCCGATGGTCTCCCTCCCACCGAACCGCGTTCCAATCCGAAGCTTAATCCGGACAACGACAACTCCGGCCAACACTCCCCACTCTATGATGATCGTCTTTCCGTCACTGTTGTACGGCCTCGACATCAAATAAAACCAAACCACACCGGCATACAGACGACACCCCCTCACTCCTCTGTTCTCACTACTACCCCTATTTCACCTTTTCTTCGTTTCTTCTTGTGTTCCGGCTTTTCCCACATTAAATGGTTCTCTGGTGCCGCCTCCTTTTCTTTTGTTTTCGGTATTTCCACCCCCCCTCCTATTTCCTCTCTTTCCTTGCTTTTCCTTTCTTCTCGCTCCTCACCGGGAACTCTAGTCTCCACTCATATCTTTTATTACTCAGTCTTCTCACTTGATTGAATTATATATCATAAGCTCACCATTGATCCTTCGGTAATATCAGATTTTTTTTTTTCGATATACACAGTATGTTGTCAAGATCATTTTGATATTTCGGAAGTCCAAAACTTACGCTTTTCGGCCGTCCCGCGTTCTGTTCACCCTCCCCCTTCCCCCCATCCGTCTCAGCCCTTCCCTCCTGGAAATAGTTGGTACGAAGTAATGAATTTTTCTAAGTCCGAACGATAATGAACAATTCAGATGTAAGAAGACCAAAAGCCCTCGAAACAACCAACACCCTAAGTAAAGTGAAACATCACTCTCCATACAAGACATAATTCACTTCACTATTTCTTCAAATGAGGACCTTCGGCTCCTTTCTTATGACCCTAAAACTTGTTAAGTAGTTATACAAATGTTATTTTAAAAATCGTCGATCTCCTAGTCGTCCTGCCTATTTCGTTTTTTCTTAGGGTTTCATAGCACCAGCCCACGTTATTTGGAATTGAAGAACCCATAGTTATTGTTATGGTTATAATGTAATTATCAACCGAGCAGTAGTCGATATCATTCATAACTGGATTTACTAAACAACCGTATTTACACACATACCTGATCTTAACAATCTCAAGTCTCAAGATAATTTAATGCCAGGCTTTAATTCCAAAATCTTCCTAAACGAATCCAACATAATAAAACTTATTTAATACGCGTCTTTTGGAAACTAATTTATCAAGACATTCTTTACTCTTTATATTCTCTATTTTATTCTCCTGGTAAACCAAAAATAACTACTACAACTCTCGGATTTATTAATATACACATAGCCTTAAGGCGCAAGTCGAATTTTACCACGGGGTATTTAACCAGGACGAAATATTGGTTTTTCTTCTCTTTTCCCTCTCTGTAATCTCTCAATCTCTTTCTATTGATGTTCTTGGTGTTCTATCATATCATAAGTGTTTGTGCGTGAATTCTTTCTACTATCCTAACAAAGACACAACTTTACTTTCCTAGGACAATCGTTGCTTAACGGATTTTTCAAAAGAAGTGCATTGGACCTTTACATTAGTTAAAATTCCACAAATTTAATTGAAAGAAGGTCTCTCGCCCAAAGAAAGAGTTATTAAACTTACTTAATCAAAAACCATAAAATAACTTGATCAAAACAAAGAGAAGAGTTATTTACATAACAAACACAATCTGGGTGAAATATATATTAGATACACTTATAAATGCCCCTAAGAAAATTCAATATAATATTGAATGTATGACCATTAATCATCTAGGTAAAGGTTCTTCTTCTGGCACGTTTCATTACATGCCGATTATGTCTTTTTGGGACATTTATTTGTTTCCCAGAAATCTGAATCTCCTTTAATGTCTAAATAGAAAGAGACAAAAGAAATAATGACACATTAAGTTAACTTGTGATAAAAGAAGGTAACTGATTGTCTCTATAATAATTTCAGGAAGGTGCATGGCATATAAAATGTTTGTACATAAGCAAATGAGAAATCAATACTAACCAACTAACTGTTCAAAAAGCATCCATCTATTTGGTTCTTTTAAATTAAAACACACTAATCTTTTAACAAACTTCAGCATTCCGTTGCGTAGAGTATCATATATTTATTATTATGTGGACTATCAAATATAACTACAACCCAAAAGAGATTTTTCCAAAAAGTATACGAAAAAGCCTATAAAATGTGACAAAAAAAAAGGATAAATTTTTTTCAATCATCCCCTCACTTAAATTTTTAACTAAAAAAAAAAAAGAAAAAAACCAAAATTGAAAAATTAAATTGCAATAGATACAGGAATTACATGAACTTTTAGTACAAAGATTAAGCTTCACTAAATAGGAGGAGAAAAATTTGAGCAATGAACACCAATACTCCTTCAATCAGAAGTTTAATATCTATGTATTTAAATTCAACCTCCCAGATAGCAAAAAAAAATCTACATACAAATAATAATATAGCAATAAAGTGTTTGGTTAATAAAGAGGCATTAATAATGAATTGAACTCATTACCAACAAGTTTTTGGTGAGCTTTGGACTGAGAGGGTGCAAAAAATAGGTAATGTCAAGACTAATTAGCGACCATTTACTTTATTTATAGGAAGAAACATGTAAGAAGGGAAGAAAGAGAAAATAAATTTTTAATCATCCTTGCTGAAATTTTTCAAAGAGTTTAAAAAACGTCAACAAAATAGTAAAAAGAAATTGTCATAGTTACATGAATAACTATGACTTGTCATAAAGATTAATATCCATGAAGTAGGAGGAAGAAAATTGAAAGGAATAAAACAAACTTCATCCAAAGCATAGTTAATGTGTTTTAATTGGACTACCGTATGATGAAAAAAACTACAAATAATAGTGGCATAAAATTCCTCTATTTATATTAAACAAACTGTGGTCACAACTCTTTGGAAAAGTAAAAACCTTTTGGAAAGATCATAACCAATTATGAAAAACTCATTTTTAATTAAAAAAAAGAAATAACTTGTCTCGTGTCTCACATAAAAAAAATTCATAAACATTTATGGCCTCCACCTTCTTTTTGGCTTTAAAACCCACTATTTAGATTGAGCCTCGCTGATTTATTTTGTTTATTAGTTATAATATGTATACTAGCTAATGGTAAAAATGTTCAAAATTCAGAAAGGACTATGTTGAATAATTTTATTAATTTTTCCTTCTTCATATTTTTTACGTGTCATCCTGCTTTCAAAATTCTGTACACCACCTTTCAACACCAAAAATGTCTATTTATTCCTTTCAAAATAGTTCTCAGACTAGGAGGTTTTACGGAACATAGTCACGACCCATGTGTGTCCTTCAAATTTTTTTGATCTGTAGTATTTTCAAAACCAGTATTTATATAGCCTTTTCTTAAAGAAAAATGATTTAATCTTAAATCTTGACTATGATTTTCCCCACATACTTTTTCTTTTTGGAATTCCGTGAAGGTTCTGGACTAAATAGAGATCCATTCTCTTTTTTCCTTTAGTTATATTCCTAACATTATGTATATTAAATCTATAAAAAATATTGTTTGTATTTTAATTATGTCCACTCTTAACAGCATATTTGTTTCTTCAATCATAATAAGTGGTTGTCCCTAAATCTTAAACTTCATAATAGAACATAAAACTCCAAAACTCTTTCTAAACAGCAAAATATGAGCTTAAGAATTGAAGACTTAACGTGCACCAATAAACATAAAAGAAATAAGGGTTTTAGCTAGATTCAAACCCTACTTTTGTGGGTTATTTCTCTAGCACAAGGATAGCTCTATACTCATTAAGAGTGAAATGTTAACTATATCTTTTTTTTGTTAAAGATAGATACACATGTATATTCACCCACACATATGAATGTTAATACAAAAAGAAACAGTGTTTAGGTATTAGCACGGTTATCATTAGTGAGAGGAATCGCGCAATCGCTTCGTCGGTTCCAATACTCCTTTTTTTGTACGGCCCTTTCTTAACTCAATTGATTTACACCAGTACTTGTGATTATCAACAAATTAATCCATTTTATAGAAAAAAATTACAAACAATTTTTTGAGTTATAACATAGCAATAGATTGGCGACGAAATATATTTTTTGTCGCTAAATAATAGTGGGAAACTTTGGCACCTTAAATTCCGATACGGATTTTGCAACAAAGTAGGTGTTACAATTTATTAATATATTGCGCCGGAATGAGGCTAAAAAAGGTTTCTTCTGACAAGTTCCTAAAGATATTTTTATGAAAATTACACTTATGTCGTGCCATTTAGAAAATTATCCCCCGTCCTTCCGTCGCCCCTTAGTTGTAGCTAATTACCATTTTATTTGAGCGACCAATGTATAATTCGTCGCTATGTTTGTTGTCTAGTTTTTTAACAGAGTCACACACTCATACATCGATATAAAACACAAAACGGGAAAAAAAAAAAATTACAACTCCCTAAAAAATAGGGGGTTTTCTTCTCCCAACATCAAAGCAGTTGAGAGATTCTTCTTCTTCCTTCTGTCTCTTAGGTATTGCTCCTGTCCCTTCTCCTTTTTATTTCTCATTTTCTCGCGTCTCCTTCTTCTTTTGATTTCTTTCTTTCTCTTCTCTTCTTTCCTTTCTCATTCTTTCTCCCTTTCTCCTGTCCCCTTATCCTGTTATTCCTTTCTAACTCCTCTCAATCTCGGGTCGGGGAGTAGATGATCACGCAGTCTTTCTAATTGCTCCTGTTTAGGTGACAGGGGGATTTCTCTTGTCCTCCTCCCATCCTTCTTTCCTCAAGTGAAGGTTTAGCTTCTGCCTTTTGTAATTTCTCTTTTTTTCATCATTTTTTCATCTATTCAGTGAGATTCTAGTGGCGGAGAAGAGAATGTGTTCACTGTTTATCAAAATATTTTGGGGGACATTGGATGGTGGGTTCTCAGAGGTTCTGACTATATCCTTCTGGAAACTTTCCTTGGATACGTGATTGTTTAAAGCTATTGATGTACACATTATGAGATTCTTGTATTATTTTTTTTGTATGTTTTTCTCTTCTAACTTTCCCCTTTAGCTGCTACCTTTTTTTTCAAAAAACAATTACTAAGAAATGCCTTAGTTTTTCATAGAAACACTAATGGTATAGTGGTTTCAAATAAAGATATAAATCTCATTAGTTCCTCTTAATTTCACGCTCTAATTACTTCCTTACAGATGGGATGCTTATTTGGTTTTAACAATTACAAATTGCTTTTGGCAACGCAAATTTTTACTATTTTCTTATATATACAACTTCTTTTTCCTTTCCTTTTTCCTTGAATATATGTGCTATGTGTTAGGTTGTTCCGGGTTTAAAGAGAGAATTCATTATGTTAACTTTATCACTAAAAAGCGGACTAATCACTTATCCTCAGTTTGCTTCACTTCTTCCTCCTCATCTTGTGCTCGTCATCTTGGCCTCACAATCATATTTTAGCCCTATGTGATATCATCGACAATATCATTATTTCTACCACATTAGAAGGTTCATAAGTCAGTTTTTTCACTTTGGTTGGACATAATTTTAATTTAATCCCTCCCCAAGAAAGTGGTGTTTCCAAAATTATGTATTACTTTCATGCAACTTTATACGTGAGATCAACTCATCTAGCTTTTGATCAACCTGAAAAAATAAAACAATATAGCTTGTGGTAATGAACATGGATTTGCATGATATCTCAAGACAAGTAGTACCTATTTAATACACTTGGAATTAACATTTACCCCTTATCTTCCTTCGTCTCCTCCCTTAATAGTACACCGCAAAAATGTGGTTCCTTCCTCCTACAAATATCAATTTTATTCTCCTTGCTTTCTCTCACTCGTCCGGTAAAGTACATTTTTGGTTTCCATATGTTTGATACATTGTGGCCTCTATTTCTTCTTTCTTTCTTCCTTTTAATATGATCACATAGTTTTACTAGCAATTTTTTGTTTTCAAGGGTACTCTGTTCCAGGTCCTTTTTGAAGTCTTTCCTTCCCCTACATCTCTATCTCCCTCCTCAATAGGCATGTAATCATACTGTGTATATTTTTTTCCCTTCCCTGTTTCCCCAGAACATTGAGTAGGTTTTATAAAAGCTTCCTGTTGGGCAAACCACCTCCACTCTTCAAAATAATCTTTGTTATTAGAAGAATTTTTTTCCTTCCCATCCTTGGGATTGGATGTCATAAACCCTTGGACATCAAGAACTACATGAGTTTTTTCCCTTCTTGAGACCCATCATTTGGGTCACCTGTGATTCTGCCTTCACCAACATACCTGAATGTTATGACAAACTAAATCACATCTTATAGTGGAAATCCAAAGCTAGAAATTGAAGCAGAACATCACCACAATAAAACTAGGGAAAAACAATGAATATACATACAAACAATTAGAAAAACAACAAACCGTTAAACAAGAAATTAGGGCAAGGCATTTTAGTTTCAGTACAATTATCATGCCCGCTATCTAGAAATGCTCAAACATATGAGCTTATCAATTAAAAAGGAAAAGAATAGATGTGATAGTAATGTGCACCTGGAGGGAAAAAAAGATCATGAATTAGAGGCTATATAATCTTCCTAAGACTATTCCACCAACCCGGAAATCATGCAAGTCTAATTTGCATAAAAATCGTCAATTTCCTCAATAGTAAAAAATAAGGAATTTTTAGCTTGCTGTTATTGCTGTATCTATTGTTCAATTTTGTCCTGTTTCAAAATTTGAGACTTTTCAATGCAATTTAAGTATTGTTTTGATGCCATTCTAGTGTTGTTTTAGAGAGAAAACTAGTATACGTTTTTTTTGAATTCAAATGTGGTTTATACACAATATTAACATTAAATAAATTAAATAAAATGGCTTTTCTTCTTGTGCAATTTGTGTTGTTATGGTATGTTCTAGTGTTGTTTGGAAACTGTGAGTCAAGTGGCAGGTCTTGGTTTTGTGTGCAACTCTAAGTCCTATTTTTATGAGAATTTGTTGTTGTTGTTTTCATTGTAAAATGTACCTCAATCTTAGTCTATGCCGTATTGTCAGACCCCAAAACCGAGCCGCAACTGGCAACCCTCTATTTAAAACCCTTCCTATTTGAGTGAACCAACCAAATCTACAACCTTAACATTTCGTTTTAATATCCAACATAGAGCAATGCCGGAAGAACTTAAAACTCACAATAAAATCCAATTCCAATAACTTCTAAATTCATCAACATCTATTAATTTCCCCAAATCCTGAAGTCCATCACCCACACAAAATAACATACTATGCTCAATTTACTACAACTAAGAGTATTCTAATAAGCTAAAAACCAAATAAAAGCTAGTCTATCGAAACTTCAGGCATCAAGACATGAGAAGGAGGCCAGTCCAAGCTCGAAAGCATAGCTCAAAAACCCTGAAGATCCGGTGTGACGAAGACTGGCTTGAACTACTGTTAGGACTCCGAAGATGACGCAGCCGTTTGCGTGCATACCACGATATACAAAGGAAAACATAAAAGTAGGGGGGTAGTAACAAAACCACAAGTACTGATTCGGTATCAAACCATCGGCCACCTCAAATAGAATCAACCTATCTCAGATAACATCATAAAACATCAACTATGATTCTTAACAGGTGATAAGCAACAATTATAAACATCATGTACATATCACGATCATATCTATGAGGACTCCAAGCGAAGCCTCCACACCATACTCTTTGGGATACAGTTCTTTGAATATTGAGTATATTAGCCTCTTTTCAAATTCCTTATCTATATTTCTCTTGTGTCGGTACGTGACACTCATAGCTCCCTCCGATCCCTCGTATTCATTTAACCCTCTTGTGTGGTAGTGACCCCTGATGCCCCACTACTATGTGTCGAAACGTGACCACTCCGATCCCTCTACATCTATATGTCGGTTCGTGACACCCGTCCCCTATTTCTATGTGTCGGTATCGTGACACTCCGATCCCCTACATACTACGGTCGGTTCGTGACACCCGTCCCACTAATTCTATGTGTCTTACGTTGACACTACACCGATCCCCCTTCATTACGGTCGGTGTCGACCCCGTTCCACTAAATCTATGTGTCGAGTAGTGGACACGCTCCGATCCACTAATCTCATTCTATTAATTCATCAAGCCTCCTTTTATTAACCAACCGGCATCATCATCTCATCACTTTAGTTCATCAAGTCCTTTCGTTTATATCAGGCCATCATCATTACAAGGATTAGGTTTTTATACAAGATTTGGGATTTCAATGGGAGCTTCATCATGTTCCTTCATTTTTTTCTTCTACACAATCACTATATAGTAAATTCCACATATGCATGCACACAATTAAGCATATAGAAGAACTTTATAATACTACCAACACATTCTTCGCTATTAAGAGTTTACTACGAATAGCAGTAAACCATAACCTACCTCCACGAAGAATTGCGATCAAAAGCTATCTTCCCAAAGCTTGTTCTCCTTCTCCCTTGATCCGATTCTCTCTCTCTCTCTGCTTTCTTTTTCTTTTTCTTATTCAACCTCTTTCTTTACCCTAATTATCATATAATTAAGTTTTAAAAGATGGCACTAATAATTCACAAATACCTTAAGGTTACCTCTTTTAACCCTCATATTAGAACTTATTAACATTAACCCATTACTTAATAATAAAGAGGAAATGTCCAAAAGACCCTTAAATTAATTAAATCAGGATTCCGCCCCGCCTGGGACTAATCAACAGCAGCCCGTGGTACGGGCCGTCGTGTCAAAACGCGAGGTCGTCCTGCTGTCCCGTCGCACGGGTCGAGAGTAATTTGCATCTGAAGACCTCTGTGACGTCCGTCACAACCTGTGACGGTCCGTCTGTCATTTACCGTTAACGAAGTTCCAGAGAGTCTAAATTTTCAGTACCCAATTTACATATTTTTTCCAAGTGTTTTTGAACGAACACTTCCACGACGGTCCGTCGTTGCCGTGACGGTCCGCTCCCCGTGGCATCCGTTCACTTCCTGCCAGTTTTTTTTTTTCTTTTCTAATAAAAAAGTTTGTTGCTTCAAGAACAAGACTAAACAGTGTTTACAATAGATACCCAAGCTTAACTACCCCTCGTCTCGTGCCTCGAACGCTCACTGCAGCAGAAACCAAGACGTGTAAAGAATACCTAGCTCTGTAAACAGATGGTGGGTATCTTTCTTGTATACTCTGTCCTACCCTCTGCTCTCCTCCAACTTAGCTTCTTCAAAACAACGGTCGATTTCTTCCATTTGCACTTTAGATGGATGCATTTCCCTTGACCCTCACTTGGCAAATTTCCTCTATCTAAAATGGCCAACAGGCCCCTCCTCATAACGCAAATTCTCATCAGCAAAAGCAACTGAATCCCACACGGAATGAGTAATTCCATCCCCATGGTATCATTTCACAACATCGACCACAATGGAATACCCAAGGATGTACTCCGCTACAAGGCCCGGGCAAAGGCCTAACTCATAGACCACCTCCCCTACCTCGCTAATAACTTCAAGTGGACCAATGTAACTTGGGCTTAGCTTGCCGTCTTTTCAACCAAACGACCATCAGACCCCTTTCCATTGGCAAACTTTCACAAGAGCTTGTTCCCCTCCATAGAACTCTAAGTCTCTACCTTTCGATCATCAGTATTCTTTTTTCGCTACTGTTGCGCCGTCTAGAAGCTTCTCTTAAATAGATTTTCACTTTTTTCTATCGAAAACCTCAAAAGATCCAGTACCCCAAATGTTGCTACCCTACCTCGAAATGCATCAAACCAACACACTGTGGGGACCACATCTCCTACCACTACATAGCTTTCAAAGTAGCCGATATCAATGCGTTGGGGTGTAGATTAGCGTAATTCTTGTATGAAAACTCCGCTAAGGGTAAGAATCATCCCAATGCGCCACCGGAATCTATCACCACTGCACACGATATCCTCCAAACTTTGAATCGTTCTGCCTCAACTGACCGTCGGTCTGGGATGGAAGCATACTAAGGGTGCCACCTAGTACCTAATTCCCGGCATTGCATTTCTCCATAAACTAGAAGTAAACTGCTACCTCTCTATCTGATATGAAGGACAGTTGTGTGGGACTTCCCATGCAATCCGAACAACTTCTGGAGATGTAAAGTTTGGCTCAACTTCTCTGCCTTGTAAGGTCACCAAGTTGACCGGAATGAAAAAGAGCAGACTTAGTTAACCTCAGTCTACAATCACCTCCATAGAGTCCATACTTACCCAATTGTCTTTGGAAGACCAACCACGAAAGCCATGCAATTGCGCGTCCGCAGGGTGTTTCGTCTTGGTCCCGGAGAGGGGGTCAGGTGGGGGGTTGGGGGCTGGCGGTTGTCAGTGGTGTCTCCGGCCTTTGTGTTCATACTTTACTTGTTGACAATTGGACATTTGGGCAATAAAATTCCCCCATATCACTGGCTGTCAGTCTACTACTCCAGCAAAAGTGTTTCTTTAGGTCTGGTAAACATCTTGGTTGCAACCCGGATGTATCGAATACCTTGAACTATGAGCCTCTGTCAGAATAGTGTTGATCAAATCGGCGATGCGAGTACACATACCTTAACCCTTCCCTTAATCCTCAAACAACACCTTCCTCGTCGATTTTCGCTTCCTTTAAGCCTCTCCTTGCACACTTTATCTCGGTCCGGATCAAAATTTTTCATCATTAACTGCTTTCCCTTAATCTTGTCAAGTGAGGAGATCTTGCGCTCCACACAAGCTTGAAATCCTCCTCTCATTTACTTCTAATCTCCATATAGGTCGTTAGCTAGAAATAATCTGAACTTTCTCTAGCCAATGGGCGCCTAGAAGCTTGCAAAGTGATCTAGACTATACCCATGCTTCCCTCCTTTCTACTTAAAGCATTCCCCTACACATTCGCCTCCCCGGATGATAACAAATAGTGATGTCCGTAGTCCTTCAGTAGTTCCATCCATCATCCCTGTCTTCTCAAATTCAAATCTCTCTGCGTGAAAAGACTAACTGTGGACTACGTATGATCCGGATAACCTCAACACTTAAACCCCAATAAGTAGTGTCTCCATTGCATAATGCAACACGACTGCAAGCCGCCAACTCTAATCATGGTTCGGATAATTACGTTAATGCACCTTTAAAAAATTGTGTCTTGATGCCTACCCAAATCACATTCGTCTGTTGCATTAGCCACTGCAAGACCCAAACCCGAATAAGATGCATCCAATACACAATGAAGTGTCTTTTCTTGCCTTCCCCTGGCAAGGTGAGAATTGTGCAGTATCAACAGAGTCCTTGAGATTCTGAAAGCTTCCTCAACACGCTCGGCCGACCATACAATTGCACATTTTTCTTTGTCAAGTTCGTCATTTGGAATCAGAGAATAGAATCCTTTAACAATCGGCTGTAGTAGCCTAGCTAACTCAACAAAAGCTCCTTATTTCTGACACATTAGTAAGGTCCTTCCCCAATTCTTTCACTTACTTCGATCTTAAGCGGATCCACCATCCACCCCATCCTAAAACCACTGCCCCAAGAAGGACACTGCATCTACCAAAACTCACACTTGAGGAACGTTGCATAAAGGCTTTTTTCTCTCCCGCAACATTTCCAACACAATTCGCAAATGCTCCTCATGTTTCCTTCTTACTCCTTTGGAGTATATCAGTAACTATCATCATAAATACGATCACAAGAGATCCAAATAAATGGCTTTAAAATCCCATTCATACAATCCTCATGGAAACGCATCAGGGCATTCGTAAAGACCAAAAGACACACTCAAAATTTCGTATATTCCCATACCTGGTTCAAAATCAGTCTTTTGGCAACCTCCCTTTGCTCGTATTTCCATTTGATGATAACCGGATCTCAATAATCTTAGAGAGACCCGCCACCTTTTAATAAACTATCGCACAGTCCCATCAATGCGAGGACGAGGATTACTTGTTCTTTATAGTCCACCTGGTTCAAACTGCCGGTAAGTCTATGCACATCCGCAAACCCTCCCATCCTTCCTTCTTACAAACAACCGGGCAGCAACCCCAAGGAGATAACCTTGGGTCCAATGAGCCTTTGCTCAATCAACTTCTTGAAGTTGGGCTTTTAATTCTCTTAACTCGCGGGGGGCCATTTCTATAAGGGGTATAGAAATGGGGCGAGGTTACCCGGTTTTCAAGATCAATACAGAAGTCAATGTCCCTATCTTGTGGCATACCAGGAAGATCCGCAGGGAACACATTAAGAAAACTCACTGACCACCGAAACCGACTCAATTGAAGGTAATTGAGTCGTGTCACCTGAGATGGTGGCCAAAAAGCTAAACACCCTTTACTAACCATTTTCTAGCATGAAGAACGAGATGATACGCACTGGATTGGACCTGTAGTCACCCTCCACACTAACGGATCTGTCCCAGGCTTGTGGCTAAACTCACGCGTTTTAGCATTACACCAAGATCAGCAAATTGCCGGAAGAAGCAAGTCCTCCCAGAATTTACATCAAAATCACCACTTTCTAAGATACCAAAATCTACATAAGGTGCTTCCCCACAAAGTTTTTCCCTTAAAACCAAGACCTATATACCTTTTAACCTACCACGACCTTCAACTACCACAGACCTCACCCACCGGATAGAAACACACACTAGGCAAATATCAATTAATTCTAATGTAGATTTAGACCATTAAGCAATGAGGAGATACATAAAAAATGTGGATTCCATTATCAAAACAATACAATAAGCTGCCATCACCAACCAGAAGAGTTACCTGTGATGACAGCCCATCAGATGTCCGTCTCCCCGCCTCCGTCCCCCCCTCCCAGGAAAGCATACAATGGGCCCTTTTCGTTTGTTTGTCCGTTGCCCCCCCTACCATTTGTGATGGTCGTGGCTCCCAGTTTGCCCCATCACCCCGGCCGTTTTGGTGCCGCCATCCCTCGACCACCACGTCCTCCGGAATAACGACCTCTACCTAAACTGACCACCTCTGCTCTATATAATGGGGGTCCTATACTATGTTTTGGACAATTTCC